>JAOTRJ010000009.1:24358232-24389897 GCA_028564905.1 Leptodoras praelongus | reverse complement strand
AGAGAGAGAGAGAGAGAGAGAGAGAGAGTAAGGAAAATTTAACAAAATATTTTTCTTAATTATTGAAAATATCGCACACATTTGATATTGCACATGGGCTTGAAAATTGAATGTTTTGTTTTTTCGTAATTTTTTATTGTTTAGTGCCGTGATGGCACTTGGGAAAAAGCTGTTCGGGTTCTGTGTGACCTGCACTAACACAGACACAGACACTGACGCTAACCTGATCATGGTGATCATGGTGATAATGGTGATAATGATCATGTTGATTATGGTGACCATGGTGATTATGATGATAATGGTGATTATGGTGATAATGGTGATCATGGTGATAATGGTGATTATGGTGATTATGGTGATAATAGTGATATATGGTGATTATGTTGATTATGGTGATAATGGTGATCATGGTGATCATGGTGATTATGGTGATAATAGTGATAATGGTGATCATGGTGATAATGGTGATTATGGTGATTATGGTGATAATGGTGATCATGGTGATTATGGTGATAATATTGATAATGGTGATCATGGTGATAATGGTGATCATGGTGATAATGGTGATCATGGTAATAATGGTGATCATGGTGATAATGGTGATAATGTTGATTATGGTGATAATGGTGATCATGGTGATCATGGTGATAATGGTGATAATAGTGATAATGGTGATCATGGTGATTATGGTGATAGTTATACAGTATATGGTGATCATGGTGATTATGGTGATAATGATGATAATGGTGATCATGGTGATAATGATGATAATGGTGATAATGGTGATTATGGTGATAATAGTTATATATGGTGATCATGGTGATAATGGTGATTATGGTGATAATGGTGATATATGGTGATAATGGTGATTATGGTGATCATAGTGATCATGGTGATCATGGTGATTATGGTGATAATGGTGATATATGGTGATAATGGTGATCATAGTGATCATGGTGATATATGGTGATCATGGTGATAATGGTGATTATGGTGATAATAGTGATAATGGTGATCATGGTGATAATGGTGATTATGGTGATCATGGTGATAATGGTGATTATGGTGATTATGGTGATAATAGTGATATATGGTGATTATGGTGATAATGGTGATAATAGTGATATATGGTGATTATGGTGATAATGGTGATCATGGTGATTATGGTGATAATAGTTATATATGGTGATCATGGTGATCATGGTGATCATAGTATTCTCCTGCAGGCAAGCAGGTGCGCCGCGCCGACCAATCAGAAAAGGCAGGGATTGTCACGTGACCGGCACCGTGGCCGAACTGCAGGCAGCGCTCGGGACTCGGAGAGCGGCAGTGAGACGGAGCGGCAGAAAAGAGAAGACTTGGATGATTTATCTGCAGCTCGGGAACGGAAAGCGAGTCGCTCGAGGTAAGCGTGACCGTCTTTAAGCGCTTATTAAGGTTCATAAACATCTTCAGGTGGACTCGGTGTGACTTGTTGTGTGCGGATTTGCGTCGCGTTTCTGCTCGCGGTGATGGTGGGACTGTGAGCGAGGTGTACAGCTTTCAGAGCAGTGCATGTCTTCTATCGCATGTCCACACACACACACACACACACACACACACACACACACACACACACACACCTTCCCTTAGTGCTGATTAAAACTGAGCCGTGGTGTGCGTGGTGTAGTCTCGAGTCCCTGCCGAATCTCGGGTTGTTGCACCGCAGGATCCTGTAGCCTTCTTGAATAATGGATTAGGATCCGAGCTGAATTTAAAACACCGCTTTTAACTACAACTCTATTTACACCTTTTATTTTTAAACATCAACAGTAACCCCACAAACTTTCGATTATGATTATCTATGCAATATATATACATACAAAAAATGGCACCCAAGAAACAACACGGATTTTTTTTTCTTTTAAAACCCTGAACACATAGAATTAATCGTAAAAACCCTAAAAAATAATCTTGTTGTTGAATAAAGAAGTGATTCAGATTAGAATCCTCAGCGCTGATGTGTTTATTATCCGGCACTTTTCTCATTGCCGAGCTGAGCTCTTCTGCGCATGCGCACTACTTCGCCTTCAAGCCTCACGCGCGCGCACTCACAGGTTTATAAATTCTCACGGAAAAAAATGTGCGCGTGTCACAAAAGATGCTCGCTATCAGCGCTTCACACGGCTCTCCGAGATTTACACTAGTTCACACAAAAAGTAGGTTTATTATTTTTTTTTAATATGTTTAAAAATCTTTAATAATTAACAATTAAATCAGATATCATATTTAAAGTGTGTTGTATATCTTGTTATCGCTGTTAATTAAGAACGTCGTCGCGGATTTCTGTTCGCTAGCTTGTGAGTTAAATTAGCGGTTAAATTCCTGAGGTAATTTTTTATTTATTTATTTATTTAACGCTACAAAGTGAGTGTCACTTGGTCAGTACTTATATGCTTTTGTATCTTTTGGTTTCGTTTTCGCTTCTTTTAGTCGTATTGACGTTTTATTGTTAGTGAAATTATTATTTTTATAGCTTTTTCTTTCCCCACAGTTTTATTAGCTAGCCGGATTTTGACCGTTGGCGATTTGCCTTCTCAGTCGCGCGACCGTTTTTTGACTGCCGTGACGTCATGAAGATGACCAGCAGGTGTCCATCATTCCACTTCCGCACTTTGAGGCTTTGTAAACAATACCGCTGTTTTATTGATTTATTTACTTCATTCATTGATTTGAGTTTAGTCAGTTTATTCAGTATTGTGTCTCTTTGCGACACGCGTGCTGTTTATACACAATCAACCTCGCGTGCTTTTATTTATATATCCTGTTACAATGCGGAACTGATCCCGTGTCAGGTTCCTTTGGAGTCTGCATGTGGTTTTGTGTTTTGGTTTCAGCTGGCTTTTAGCTTCTGGAGTCGTGTTGCTTGTGTTGCTGTGTATGGTTTTAGAGTTTAGTCTGGATCTTGGAGGAAAAAACCCCCAAAATGAATAGCTTTTTATTTGTTGGACATCAGGTGTCATAAATTTGAATACTCTGGGATACTCACCTGCATTGTTCGTGGTCTTACTCAGCTTACTCACCTTGTCGTTCTTATTTGGCATCTTATCTGTTTTATTTTGGTCTGCAGCAATGTCCGGAAATACGGGACAAACCCAACAGGCTTGATAGTGAGCTTCTGTTTTGGTCACCCGTTTTTTTCTTCTCTCTGTCATTTAACCATTTCTTTTACAAATTTCTGTTCTTTTGTTTTCTTTGTCTCACTCGTCCTCCATCTTCCTCTCACTCACTCTTGTCGTTCTCAATCTCTTCTTCTTTTCTCTCTCGGTGTTTGTAGAAGTGTTTAAGAATTTGTTTGGCATGCAGACTGGAAATAGTCCGTGGGCAGATTGTGTATCTTTATGTTGAAATGTTGAGGATGTAGCAGCTTGCTTTGGATTCATTCCTGAGAGAGAGAGAGCGAGAGAGAGAGATGATGCTGTCTATGTCAACAAGGATTTATTGTCTTTCTTTTGCGCTTGACCTTCTTAGCTTCTGCTTAAGCATATTTAATGTTTCGTGGTTGTTTTAAAAGACAAAAATCAATGAAAGTGGGGTCAGCTCAGGGTTCAGGCATACTTTAAGCTCCCGAGGTCAAAGGCACGAGGTCGGAGGCCGCATTCTACCCATTTTCTCTTCCATCTGATGTCTCTGTCCTACGCTTGATGAGCGTGTGAGCTCCCGTTGTTAATGTATAAAGCGTCGGATGAGCTCTTTCCTCATGTGAAAGCCAGTCGATAACTTGCGTTCCTGTGCAGTGGTCTGATGCGTCTTCAAGCATGTGCATCACATATTCTGATAAAGGTATCCAATGTGTAGCAGTTTAGTGATGATTTCCGACGTTAACACGTTTTTGCAGCTTCAGCTGTCCAATTACAACCCCAATTTTAACAAGCGCTTCTAAATGTACTCGTAGATCGGTTTAATTATTTTTAGTGCTGCTGATGGATTCTGTTTCAGAGTAATTTTCTGATATTACGCATGCACACACACACACACACACAAAGGGCTTTATTTTTGGTGATATGACAGCACAGGTTTCTGTGTTTTTATCAGTTGAGTGTTTGAAGAGGTCTCTATCTATCCCTTCTCTGTCTCTCTGTTGCGCTGTCTCTCTGTTGCTCTCTCTCTCTCTCTCTCCCTCTCATTCACTCAGTCACTCTCCCTCCCTCCCCCCTCCCACCCGCTGATCAGTGCTATTCCTGGCTCTCTCCTGGTGCTGATGAAGAAAGTGAAGCCAGCAGCAGGAGTAGGTTTTTTGCTTCGCTTCCTGCTGCAGAACTCGGAAGCTTTCACTGTTCCTTAGGCAGTTTTCACACTCTGGATATCACTGGTTATGATATTGTCATATATAGCCAAATATATTTCTCAGAAGATGTATCGTCTTCTCTGTATTTTTTTTTAAAACATTGGGAAGGAAACGTCTGATGTCTCAGGGCTTTTAAAACTCTCTCTAAATGACATCATCCTGAGTAGCATGCATGGAGGAGTGATAGTAATATGATGTGTCCAAGATGAGTGCATTGTGAGTTTTAGCTCAAGATTGTGGTGTAGCTCATAACCACTGCAGTGTGTCAGTATGTGTGTTTTTATATATATATATATATATATGACTATAGCCCTATTCAGATGGGATTAAGCTGAGGCTTGGTGTGTCTGAGCTGTCTTGTAGTGTGCATATCTGTGATCTTCTGTCAGATAATCGCTAAATGAAAAGTGGATGCTTTAGAATTTCAGATTGCTGAAACTGAAATAAGAGCATGTTTACAGGACCATGGTGTACAAAAATATCTGTGTACGTAGAAAAGACAACTTACTAGAAACCGACTCTGGATGTGAAACTGAAAAATATATTAGACGTCCTGCTGATAAACTCATCTTGTCTGAATAGAGCAAGGAAGATTTACTATACTCCCCTTGTTCTCTGTGCCTTACATCTGCATGGTTATGGGCATCATGCAGCCGTTTATGGTGCGAGTGGTGTTCACTCACTATAGTCTGACCGATGTTTAGTGCAAGGGAGGAGAGTGTCTGAAATGGTTCCTGGTATGCAGAAAAGCAAAAAAAAAAAAAAACTCAACTTGTTGACCAGCCAGCCTGTATACACTCATAAAGACACAGTGTTACAGATGTATTCTGAATAAAACACACGCAGACGGTATGGTGAACAAGTATCCACGCCAGGCTAAATATAAAGAGCCCAGTCAAGTAGCTAAGAGGAGCTGAGAACCGTCTGGTCGTGTTTGTATTGGATTCATTCACTCGGATGACAAGGGCAACTTTGTTCTTGGGAAAGGAAGCGACCTCCCAGAGACCCCTCTGTGCCGAACAGCACTGCTACCTCGTTCGAACAGAGGGAGCCTGGGTTCAAGTGCGCTCTCAGGTACTCTGATGTTCCACATCAACCCGTGCATCGACTTAAAAGAGGCACGAGTCTTTCAAACTGCGTGGTTCTGTTCTATATCAGAACTGTGTGTGTACGTGAGTGTGTATAAAGCAGCCTGACAGCAAAGCAGGAGCAGCGGAAACATCCAGAGATGAGAAACTGGATCTAGAGCAGGCATAGGGCACTAATGGCCTTGTAAGGTATCCGAGACTCCGGAGACAGGGCCATAGCAGATCGCTGCACGCACACACACACACACATGCACACAAATACACAGTGTGTACAGAAACGGTAGCATGTCTAAACATCAGTAGTAACAAATTGCCTCCTCTGTGCATGGACGAAAGAGAAGTAATCATGCACACAGAGTACATGGCGTACTCTTATGCTTGGCTGGTAGATGAACTTTTAAGAAAATGTTTCTTCCTGTCTGGTTTCTCTGGTGTGTGAAAATATTTTCTTTTCACTAAAAGATGTCTTAGGCTAGAAATAGTTGCAGCAATTTACCTACAAGTGGTGAGGAATAATTTCAGTTCCTCTTAAAAAAAAAAAGTCACCTGAGATATATTTGCATATGACTTTTATATCCATTCAGGTTTAAACAAGACACACAGAAATTAAATGAAGCAGAAAATTTCTTCTAGCTTCAATTTGTCTGACTCAATTTACACTTTGTTACTCAGTGTTGAGAAAATGACCTGACTTCTTGTTAGTGATGAAATTGATGATGTGGCAAAATATCATGTGATTTCAAGACACATGGAGTATTTTAGCTGAACAGTAGTGACATATTGTGGTGGAAGGAAACGAAAAAGATGTTGGAGATCAAGTTTATTCAGTCTGCTAAATGTTGGCTTGTATATTGGCGAGAAGAAGAATGAATTTGGATTTGGAAGAGGAAATGTTTGTGTAAAGAAACCTGATTGTATTTTAGTGATGATTTTTGGATTTTTTTTACTGTAATTTAAAAAAGTCAGATTAATAAAATGATTTTAAAGCTTATTAGATTTTAATATACTCGTTTCTATATTGATATCAATATCAGAAAAGAAAAAGTTGTGTGGTGCCATCCCGATACATTTTATTCCCATCCAGTACCAATTTAACTTCGGGCAGATTTAATCTACAGGACCACATGTGACCAGAAAATTACACAATCATTTACAGCTTATTATCTCTAGATGTCATATAGAAGAAACACAACACTTCATCTCTGCCTGTTAAATTGGCCATGAAGTTGCATGTTTGGAGTTACCGAGGCTGACGGTTGCTAATTAAGCAGTGCTCTTAAAGCGCCCGGTGCTCTCACTCCTGGAGCTGCTCTACACTCATTAACAACCAGAAGCCACAAAATGCTCCTTCACCCGTCTTAGCCTTGTGAATGACTTTATTATACTGTATAAATTCTCTTCCTGGATTGATCTTTTTTTTTCTTTAACTTTATTGGTGGTTATAGCAGAAACCACAGACCATAAGGCCTTTTAATTTTAAACCACGTACACAGCGCCATATTTAGAAAATTCCAACATGGACAAAGAGACGTGCAATAAATCTCATCATGAGTTTATAAACAGCATCTGAAAAACACAGTTGATTTGTAGCTATGGGAAGTGCGCTTTAAAAAGAATAACGGATTGGATTTCAAGTGTGATAATTGCTTTTGCAAGCCTGAAGCAGCAGCAGCAGTAACTCCCACTGACTGCTCCATCCCTCCTTCACTCCCTCCCTCTTTCCCTCCCACTCTTACGTACAGTTAATGAAGCTACCTCACAGAGTGGCCATGAAATCAAACTTGCCGATTCGTGTCCCTTGGCTTTACGGATGCCTACAGAGATACTGTAGATAGGTGTGTAGCGATTTGGATTAATGCACCAATTTAAAAGCCAGTGATTGAAATGAACCATTAATATTTCACATTTTTAAACTGGTGTGTTAATAATTTAATAGGCTAGGAAACTGGTTTGCCCATAACTCTGCTACTTTTAAAATTCTATAATTTATCATTGGTCACCGACTAAGTGATGGCCCTACCCCAGATTCCGAACAAAATTGGGCAGGAATCGATCAGAGGGTACTGAATCGTATCATATCGTAACAGGTTCAGTGGTTTCGTAAAATCTAAAATCATATCACACCTGATGCAGTGGTGTCGCCAAATATCTGATTATTGCCTTCAAATTATTGTAACAGATTTAATGGTATAATTAAAGTGTAGGTCTGTGGTTAAGATGTTGGACTACTGACCAGAAGGTTGTGAGTTCAAATCCCAGCACAGCCAAGTTACCACTACCTGGGCCCTTGAGCAAGGCCCTAACCCTCAGTTGTATAAATGAGATGAATGAAAGTCACACTCTATAAGGATGCTTTCCAAATGGCATAAATGTAATGAATCATTGCCTTAAGATTTGAAATCATGTCAGATTCTTTGATATCTTTTAAATATCAATTTTTTTCATTTGAATCGTTTCGTATCATATTTAGTGAGAGCTAGGAGTGTTTCCTTTTTTTTGTTTTTTTTGCACTTCTTGAAAAATGGTAAAATCCCTCATTTTGAACTGCACACACATCCTGAAATGCAAGTTTTGCATCCTGTTTGAAGGTTCACTGATTCACCTTGTTTTTCTTTGCCAAAATGCCTCCTGCAGTTTCCTTGTTGTCATCACTCTGATTATCTATGATTAATATCTCTAAGTATGTTAAACATTAAATATGTAGTGTGATTAATCCTTAGGTCAAGTAGTTTTTTTTTTTTTAGGAATGTTGAGTAAAACATTATTATTTAATAAATGAGCATTCCAAAATTCCTGTATGCTGTTTGGGGATCTATTAGCATGACATGCTTTGCATAATTATACCTTCCTACTGCTATCTTACCTTAATTCTTTGGGGTTATAAATTACATGGGGAAATTTTTTTACTGCTCCATACTACTGAAGTAAAAACACACCAGGCGTCAAATATCTGTGTTTAGGAACTGCAATGAGGGAGTCACGGAGCAGTCCATATTGTCCACTGAAGCGATAATCCTTGTAGCAGTTGGAAACATCTTGCTGTGCAGTTAATCTGGCGGCTCTGAAGTGTTGTCTGGATGGTAGTCTAGTCTTGGCACACCGCACCACACACCACTCATCAAGACGCCCTGAACGTTCCTCAGGGGTTAATCTGGAGGCTGGAGAGGTAGATTTGTTTATGCAAACTCACGAACAGGGCAAAACTAGGGCTGACACGGAAAGCTCGTCCTCCTCTTCTTTCGCACAGTCTACCTAAAAATACCTAAAAAGTTGCATGCTTATGGAGCTGTAACTCGGTTTTCGAGCAGAAGAACGTCTGTTTAACTCTGTTTGAACCACCATAAGTTGGTAACAGAGCCCCCTCAAAAAACACACGTTACTTACTGCAACTTTAAAACCCTGATCTATGCAAATGTCCATGTCATCCTGCTTAGACCTCTCAATATGACCTTGTTGGTTGTGTGTGGTTGTGTGTGTGCATGTGGGTTTCCAGTTGACTTCACCCATATTGAATGTGCCAATTAATCCTTATTTGTCTTCCATGTTGAAAAGTGTCTGTAATTGCTGATATAGATATTCAATTAAGGTGTGCAAGACTAAGCGCATGCCTATCAGATAGAGTGCGTAATTTAATAAAGGAGGTTTCTACACAGCAGTGTAGAGAGGGGTAGAGAGGGAGAGAGAGGGGGGGGGTGATGTGAGATGGAGGGAGATGTAGAGAACAAGAGCAAGAGAGAAATAAAGAAATAGAAGAAGAGGAGTAGACAGTTTGCTTTGTTCTGCTTCTGCTGCTTGTCACCTTGTTACCCTGCAGGGAGTTAACTAATTACAGCCGGTCTCCTCCATCGTTTATTATGGATGGCAAAAGAAGGAAGCAGTAAACGAGTGCTGGGAATATCGATGACGACGGGCAAGGTTTATTGCAATCGCCCTGAGTGTTGCGGATTCCTCCTTTCACATTGCCAAAATGCTACGCTCCATGGAGCAGCGCGTCTCCTAGTCATAGCTCTGTTAGGAAATTTAAGAACAAGAGGTCTTGGATCTTTTTTGTGTGTGTAGGTTTAAGACACACTATGCTGATAAACATGTTTCATCATCCAGCTTTTAAATAAAGTAAAGCATGTAGCTATTATGGATGATATCACACAGTCGTATACTGTTTATTATCTGTCAAGAACTCAACACTTTATCTTGGCTTGTTAAATTGTCTGTGAACTTGCATGTCTGGAGATGCTGAGGCAGATGGGTGCTAATTAAACCATGTGCTGGAAATGCTTCACACCCCAAGAGATGTTTCAGGGTCATGTGACTTTCTATTGTCTGTGGCCCTATTTAGAGGATATTAAGCTGGCTTTGCTCTGCAGAATCATACGGCATAGGATTACACGTGTCTCATGGGACAGCTACAGGTACGTTACTCGTGAAATGTAAAGGAGAGAGCGAGAGAGAGAGAGGGAGAGAGAGAGAGAGAGAGAAAAGAGACAGAGTTTCCATAATATCTCATTTCAACAGGAGGAAACCTAATAAAGGGTGACTCACAGCTTCCATGTATGTATCGAGCTAATTAGCAAAAAGTAATTTTTTTTTCCAGTTCGATGAATTCCAGTTTGAAGTAAGTCGACATTTTTATTCAGAACTCAACCAGTGAACCATGTAATGATCACAAAGACTGCTGATTGTACCAGCTTTAGTCAATTATTGTATTCCTATCTGGATCTGTAAAGTCCACTCTTCCATTTTGAGCATTTTCACACATCAAAGAAGGCATTTTCTCCACTGGTTTGGTTCATTTGTTGGTGTGAATGCTGTTTTTCCGAGCTCAGGTGTGCGCCAAGGGACTGTACCCAAGTCCCCCAGGAAACAAGGTTCTAGTGTGAGGTTCACCTTATCTCCAGTGCAGTTCACATTTGGGGTTACAGGTGTCGGGTGTCGATGCAAAAGCAGGAAAAAAACGCTTTTAATGCCGTGTGTTTGAACGACGCAAAATCACGAGCAGCAAAGGTACACTTTTAATTTTTTGTTTGCCCACTTTGAGGGTGAAAAAAGATGAAGAAGAAAACAACTAAAAAATGTATAGTTGAAAGGACACCGGCAGGGGAGTGGGGGGTAATCGAATAAAGTGTCCATGTAGGTCCACGTATTTGAGTGTTTTCCAGCACTGAGGTGAAGAGCGGCACATGCACATTCTTCATGCAGGAATACCAACAACTGCAATTAAAATACAAACTACATTGAACATACATTGTCACTGAAACACTATTTTAGAGCTCTATCATCATGAATTCAGTAGTAGTGGGTTGACTGTAGCTGTGACAGGAATGTGAAAGATTTGGACATGGATGGAAGCATCTGCGTTAACCTGTTAGCTCTGTCCTGTGCACTGCTTACTCTGATGAAATGTTGCTTCTGCCAGGATAGCTTTCAACTACAACACTTTCTCTGCCGCCTTGTCTAATGAATATTTTTTGCAATGGTCATGATTTGTTTCCTGATGCTTTTAAGAAACATTTGTATTTCCAGCTCCTTCTTACTGGTAACTTTGCACTTTTAAAAATGAATTTGCTTGTGTAGTGAGGGCAGGTGAAGGGAAGAATTACCACATGTTGGCTGGCAAGCAACTCATTGTACGTTTTAAGACAGAAGCTGTGGGTCAGTTAGTTTGGAAAATAAAGGGAAATCTAAAAATAAGTCCAAACCAAACTAGTCTGCAGTCTTGATAGATAGTCTTGGTGATTTACATCGTTCTTGATTTATAACCCTTCTGAAAGCTGCTGACCTACACTGTCCTCTGTGCTGTCATTGTAGTGTCCTCTGTCTCCATCAGGAAGAACATAACAGATGGGATGAAGCAGGGGGGTCTGAGGTCTTCCACTCAAACACTAATCCCTGGAGAGAGAGAGGGAGGGAGAGAAAGAGGACAAAAGGAGAGGAAGATATTATTGGAAAGGGGTTAAGTGAGATCTAGGAAAGAGAATGAGAAGACACAGATGGAGAGGTTACAGTGGCACGTGTGTGTGTGTGTGTGTGTGTGTGTGTGTGTGTGTGTGTGTGTGTGTGTGTCATATCTAACCCTAGATGCCTCTAGTGTAATCCCTGAATCCACATTTTTAATAACATACAGAAGACATTGTCTAATAAAACATGCTTTCTCTGCTTCTCTTCACACTCACGTCTCCACCTCGCATCTTGACACATCTGTGACTGGACGCAGGTAACAGAGAGGAAGAACACGGCACGCATTTCACTCAGCACTGTGGCCAAATTAGAAATGGATTATGTACGCCTTACGCTTTCTGAACACACGCAAGGTGTAGAGCTCGGGTTAGGAGCAAGCACCAGAGCCGAAGAAGTGAAGAGCTTCAGCTCAACAGCCCAGCTGTTAAACATTCATAATTCATATTCATAACATCATTACTGCATAACTGCTTTGGAGTCACATAGATTGGGCTGTGTGTGTGTGTGTGCGTGTGTGTGCGTGTGTGTGCGTGTGTGTGTGTGAGAGAGAGAGAGAATGAGACTGAGAGAGGAGGCAGGCAGAGAAACCAGGAGATGGTGGGGAGAGAGGGAGAGATAGAGAGATGAGGCAGAGAGAGAAACGAGGCGCAGAGAGAGGCAGAGGGTCTAGGACAGGGAGAGTGAGTGTGGGCAAGAAAGAAAGGTGTAGACAGAGATGGTGGGAGGGAGAGATATAGGACAGATAGAGAATTGGAGAGTCAGAGAGAGGCAAGGATTTGGAAACAGAGAGTGAGATGGAGACAGACAGGACATACGGGGAGAGGGAGAGGGAGGGCAGAGCAAGGGAAGGGAGATGGATAGGACAAAGGAAACAGTCAGGATTTATGGAGAGACAATACTGAGAGAGACAGAAGCTTGCTCGTGTGTGTGTGTGTGTGTGTGTGTGTGAGAAAAGCCGGGACGTTATGCAAACTAGTAGAAATGCCACACTAATAGTGACTGAATGATTCTTTGCAGTATGTTTGAATCTGTGCTTTATTAAAACCAGTCAGTAGTTATTGTGAGCTGCACTGCTGAATGTGTTACTCTGATGCAGATAGGGCAGTGGAGGCTCAATGGTTAAGCCTCTGAGTTATTTATCAGAAGGTTGGATGTTTCAGCTCCAGCACTGCCAAGCTGCTGCTGTTGGGCCCTTGAGCAAGGCTCTAGGGCAAACTGTCTATGCACCAGGGGTGCTGTATCATGACCCCAACCTCCTAATAAGCTGGGGTATGCAAAGAAAAGAATTTCACTGTGCAGTAATGTATATGTGATGAATAAAGACTGCCTCTTCTTTTTCTTCTTCTTTTTCTTAGCCACAAATGAAGCATTCTTTACACCATGTGATTCCAGTGCTATTAGATGTTTATTTTAGGTCATTGGAAAGTATTGCAGTGAGTTCTGCTGTGTGTGTGTGTGTGTGTTCTCACATATCCTGCACTTGATATAATTGAGTCACTTTGTAACTCTGTCTCAGGTGTTTGTCTAGACCACTAATCAAGCACCAATTAAAGAATACGTGTCTGATATAAAGATATGGTTAATGAGTAGATGATTGATATGAATTAAATTGTCACTGTCACATACAGCATTATTTTTTCCCCTGCTTCTGTTCATGCTGTTAGAGGTGTATATGATGTATTTATTAGCACATCAAGCTGTTTTATTTGTGTGGGAATGTGAAACTTGCGGAAGATGATAAATCAGAGTATTGTGTGTTTAGCAGCATGCTGAAGCACCTGTCCAACTCGTCCAGACCACATTCCCCTCCTCCCTGCTCAAGTGTCTAAAAAATGCTGACTCTCACCCGACTGCCTGCTCAAGTCTCGGTCCTGTGACTCTGCTACGTTTTGGCTTTACAGTATCGGTTTAAATGCTTTGCACTCTGCTCCATCTCTGTCCCCAGAGCAGGGTGTTGCTAGGCTCACGTGGCATGCCTTGTAATTTGAAATCTCCATCTTGTTGTGAGGAAGCATATTACTCCTCTAATTTTTTTATTCTGTTAAAGCCTGGGGGATTTTTGCATGCACACACACAAACTGATGGTTTTGGGCCAAGGTGAAAAGGGACACTGGAGTACAGAGCAGATGCCAGGAGCTAGAAAAGCCTCCTGATTGATTGTGTGTGTCTGTGTGTGTGTGCACCATCAGAACAGGTTAGAGACAAATACTTCCCTCTGCAATTGATCATAATTTTTTCCTCTGCAGTGCATTAATGTTGCTTGTTTTTCCATATCTGAATGTACTACCTGTTTTGCACTTGTGTTCTCAAATGCAAGGAACCATTATGGGATTTTAACAAAACATAAATGATTTCTCAAACATCTTTTCCCCCCAGCAGGCCTGAGTATGGTGCTGCTGACGTGTAAATTTCTGAAATCTCCCATGTGCGTGTCTGTGTGAGATGATGATGATGGAGTTATCTGTTGGATAGATTGCAGCAATCCTTCCTGATTAACTTTGGGTGCTGGGGATTAGCTGTTAACGTTCGCGGCAGTAAATCACCATCCTACGTTGCAGTGAATGTGAGGAACGAGCCAGGCATTGAAACCACTCCAGGTTCTTAACATAGTTACGTCATGTTACCGGATAACTGGTTAGCTGTTTCTATTTCTGCCCTCTCATGCTCTCTCCCTCTCTCCCTCCCTCCATTTCCTATTTAGAGAATGAGGCCAAAGCCTTGAACTGCATTTCACCCTTTAAACCAATAAACAAACCCACATCACAGTACTGGACCTCTAGACCTTCAGCTGTCCTGATTAGTGACGTACAAATCTCATTCCAGGATGTCGTATCAATAATTCATTCTCGGAACGCACAGGTAAAGTAAAAGCTCCAGTGTGCTGTCCAGTCCCATGTGTTAGTCAATAACTGATTAAGTGCTGAGAATGATCCTCCACCCAAATAATACCTGATATGTGCTGGTCCTGTGGGGTCCTGACCATTAGAGAACAGAGTAAAGGGGACTAACAGAGTGTGTAGAGAAACAGACGGACTACAGGCTGTAATTGTAGAAATACAAAGTGCAGCTATATGGGAAGTGGAACTAAGAAAATGGAAACAGAGTGTAGAAAAAAGGACGTGGTCATAATGTTATGCCTGATCGGTGTACATATAAACTCAGGAAAGCACATTGTGACATGACAGTGTTGATACTGCATATCAGCGTTATCTTTTAGTAGTTTGCACCTTTGATAAAACTGTAGCTGTGATCTTCTGTTGTTTACAAATTAAAATAAAGCTTGGAAGGATGTAGCAGGATTTGCAGGTAAACAAGGAACACGTAATTTGTCTCAAGAGGATGTGAAGGGGCTAAAGGTGTTGGTTTCACTCCTATGATGGAGAGAATAAAGGAATGGGAGTGGAAAGGAGAAAAAGTGAAAGGAGGAAGTGTGTGTGTGTGTGTCTGTGGGAAGTATCCTCCAGTGGAGATAAGCTGCACTCTGCTCTGTCGCTGCAGTGATACGACTGGCTGCCTCTCACCGGTGCTCTGGGGGATTGGCTGACCCACTTTGCTTTCAGCTGAAATTATTTTTGCATATTAGCACAACAACCAGACTGCGGGTAGATATTGGCTCGTCTAGCACCTCGGGGGATGGGTGTCTCTCTTAAATGGGTGTGGTTCTGTTTAACAGGGGTGTGGCTGTCTGAATGTGGGCGTGGCTTTCTCAGTGGGGCTGAGCAGAGATGAGCTAATCAGCCATCTACAGCGTCAAGTACTCCATTTCACTATAGACACTTTAGCATTGCACACCTGCGCGCGTGTGTGTGTGTGTGCGCGTGTGTGTGTGTGTGTGCGCTCATTCAGCAGTATTTGTAGAGGATGCTGCAGTCTCTTGAGACAGACTGCAGGAGCTGACCTGCTTTAAACACACTGTATCCACCGCGCAGTGCGCAGAATGTAAATCATTTTACATTGTTTCACCTAGAGGATCTAAGGAAATAAACTGTCTTGACTGTGGTTATTTCTGATTTATTCTGTATGTTTCAGAATCGTTGTCTCTTTACTGTTCATTAGTTAGTTAGTTATGTTGCCAGTTTCTTAGTAAACCACCAGTTTTGTGGAGTAACACATGTCCAACCACACAGTTGTACAAAAATAACTCGTGCATGGGGGCTACTTGGTATACAGTGCAAATACTTAATAAAACAATTACAGTTTAATTGTATATAAAATTGTCTTGTCAGTTTAACTTAATAAAACAATTACAATGTTTAGACACTTCACACATTTTAATGGTTTATTGTTGGAGTTAATGTTGTGGAATGTTTCGCATACATCTTACTTATGCTATTGCTGCCATAAACAGTTTTTCCCTCACCAGCATCTCTCTCTCTCTCTCTCTCTCTCTCTCTCTCTCTCTCTAACACACACACACACACACACACTTACTCTCTCACTCAAATCCATTTACTATTAGTGTTAACTTGGATGCTGTACACATCCCTGTGAACAAGCTGTTACTGCATAAACACAAAGAAAATAAATATTAGAACATTCATATAACAGCCAGAGCTGCTGTCCAAACTGCACTGTTATACACAATTATTGCACACTTTCGGACCAATCAGATTTGAAGACTTGACTGTGCTATGGTCATAAATTGTTACAATACACAATTAAAAAAATTGTGTTTCAAAATTAAAAGCATCTGTTTGGACATTTAAATTATTTAAAATGTTCGATTTTCTACAGAGAGGCTGGAAAGCATTTTGTGTTGTGTTGCTGAATGTCAGTGGCATATTTTGTGTATGGTACAATGTCCTATTGTATGCTGGACTTGTACCCCATTGACCTGAGAGACAGGATAATTTATGTTTAATGATTTTAGTCAAAGAGCCTTACACAAGGCAGAAAGCCAAAATGATTATATAATTGCACGATGTACACCAAAAGACACGAAAGTTTTGAAACTCTGCTTGGTATGCCAGTGCAAAATGTGCAGATAAAATAAAATTCACCTCTAACCTGGTTATCAAAAACCGCATTAATAATACATGGATCAGTTCAATGTCTTCAGCTCTTATTACTGCTGAATTAATAGGCAGTGGTAAATTAGATAAACTCTTTTGATGTGCATGTGCTGCTTAACACAGCAGGCAATCTTATTTACAGCTTCAAGATGAAAACATGGATTTTTTTTATGTGCTCTAAATTTTTCCACAGCCTTTCGCCAGTTTGAAAAGCCTCCTTTCACAAATGTGATGTCAGCTCTTGTCCAATTCTCATTAATTAGCTTCTTTGTTATAGCAGAGCAACATGTGAAGCACAAGGCTTCATTCAATTAATTTAAAAAGCGTTTTTATCAGTGGTTATTGTCCCAAAGCAGCTTTACAAAGCTTTTTTTCTTATATTAGTAATATTTCTGAGATGAAAGACATGAAAGACTGCATGAGCTTCAAATGAAAGACTGGAGTCAACAATCACACCAGGATCTTTACAGTTGCACAGGATGGAACTGAAGGGCCACTTGGCTTACTTCTATCACCTTGTCGTCCTAGTACAAGTACTTCTGTCTTATCAGAATGATGTAGAAGAAAGTTATTCAGCATCCCTTTACACCTTCCTCAACTTTATTAAGCTGGTGTCTCTCATCTGGCTTTGCTGAGACATACAGCTGTGTGTCATCAACATAACAGTGGGAGCTGATACAGTGTTTACAAATAATTTTACCCAGAGGTAGCTTGTATAGAGAAAAAAGCAATGGGCCTAAAACAGAACTTGTGGAACACCATACTTTAACTTGGCATGCTTAGAGAATTCACCATTATCATCTACAAACTGATAACGGTCAGTCAAATAGGACCTGAACCAGGAGAGGGCCGATCCCTTAACTCCAACATTTATAGTCTGTGAAGGAGAATAGTATGATTGATGGTGTCAAAAGCTGCGGTAAGGTCAAGTAACACAACCCTGATCGGGCCAGTAGTCATCATTTATCTCTTTAACCAGCGCTGTCTCTGTGCTTAAAATCTGACTGATGGATTTCATGAATGTTCATGAAAGTGCTATAACCTTTTGTAGGCTTTTGCTGATGAAGGGGAGGTTTGATATTGGCCTATAGTCAGTTAGCTGACATGGGTGAGGTCAGTCTTTTTTTAAATCAGGGGTTTGGGGTAGTACAGTGGCTCGGTGAGTTGAACTTGCCTCACAGTAATAAGGTCCTGTGTTTAATCCCAGTGAGGAGCCTTCATGTCCTCCCCCCTGCTCGTATGGGGTTGCCCTGGGCATTCAGGCTTCCTCCCATAGTCCAAAGATATCCAAGTTATCCAAATTGGAGGTGAGAAATTGCCCATGACTGTGTTTGACATTGAACATGGATTAATGAAACATGTGTATCGTTGTAACCTTGTTCCTGTCATTAATAGCCATAGATGCTGATGCGATGTTAAATAAACCAGTAAACATAACAAGGGGTTTGATAATGGCTAGTTTAAAGAATTTAGGTACATAGCCAGTGCTAAATAAAGTATTTTGCCTAGTTTATCATTGTAATCATATGTGATGCCGCTTCCTCTGCCAGTTAGATGAGGCTTATGGATGTAACTGTATCTGGGAGGATGTGCTTCTTTTGATGCTGTATATTCATTTGGTTTGATCCATGATTCTGTTAAACACAGTACATTAACCGGTGAGGTGGTGTGTGTTTGTGTTATAAAAGTTAGCTGTGGCTTCACAAGCTGGGCGACACTGACTCATTATAACCTCCTAATTAGAAGCTGATTAAAAGTCACGGAGCTGTGTGTATATATGTGTGTGTGTGTGTGTTTGACATGTATCTTCCAGCAGTTGATTAGACACACCTCCCTTCATCTATTGCAGCAGGGCTCCTGGGACCATCCAGTGACCCCATACACACACACACACACACACACACACACACACAGATTCAACTCTGCTTTTCAATGCTGTTTCCGATCTCTCTGTTCCCTTAAGACCCGTTTCCATGGTGACCGCAGGAGCACAAGTTAGGGGAAACGGGCCATGGCCCAGATAGAGGTACAAGTGACGGTTTGAGAGAATGAGGCCAGTTGTATTTCTTTCATTTAGCCACTCTGTCACTGTGGCGGTTCTGTAGTTGTGTCTCTCTAGTGAAGAAAAAAAAATCCTTATTTGTTAAATGTACATGTTATACGCACATGTATAATCAAAATGGCTCAAAATGGCTCTTATGTTCAAAAATTTATATTTTTAGGGAAGCCAGAAAAGAACAACAGCAACAAGGTTGAGAATTTGGACTGGGGAAAAAACAGCCCTTTTTGTTTGCTTCTGTTTCCAGAGATGGTCAAAGCCTTTCCAGTTTCAGGAGGGATGTTAAGCAAGTGATGTGTATTATTATTTGTTGTGAAAAACTGTTTTTATATCATTCTGTTTTTCAGGGAATAACAGGCAATACTTTCACAAGGTTTTTTTTTGCTGGAGGGTAAAAGCTTTGAGCAAGTCTGTTTTATGGCATCACATCCAGAATGAGGAACGAGTCTATATGAAATCGAATTGATTGAAAGCCGTCAGGTCCTTTTTGAGACTACGCTTTTACTTCAGCTATTCAGCTTTATTCGTATCAGTTTTGAGTTTTTCGGGAGATTGAATTACTTCTTGCCAAACTTTGTGCTTGTCAGAAGTTGATACAGAAAGTATCTTGAGACCAGACTCAAGTCTTACTACAGCGCTGTTTTTTCCCTCTTTAGTGCTCCTGCTAAACTGACCCACTTCAATTCACAAAATCTGAGGCTACTTTCTTTTTAACCCTAATATTTAGGTAAATATTTAGGACTAACATGGTACAAATTGGGAGTGAAGGCAGGGCGGTCCTGGTTGCGTAGATGGCCACGGATTGGCGAGACATCAGGTGGTGTCAGGGTTTTATGGCGATCTGGAGGTCATGTTTGAGAGAGATTAACAGAAGGCTCTTTGTGTGAAAGCAGCTGGAAGCCACTCTCTTCATGACCTGCTGTGATTGGTTAACCGCCGTAGCATTTAGCTCGATTCATAAGGAGCTGAAGAGTAGTTAATCTTTTGTTTAATCTCACAGAAGCAAAGCAAACACTTCAACTATTGTCTCTGCAGAGCTACCAGGCTGTTCTGATTTACTGGGTTATAATGACTGCACTTTTGCATATACACTAGATAAGTAAGTCAGCACTCAGACTTTAAAAGTCTCTCAGACAGTGCATGGACAAGATTAAAATCTCAAATACCAGTGTATTAATCATACCATCATTTTGCTCCCTAGTGCTTTTTTCCTCTCCTTATGTATATTGATTATTGATATTGATTTTTTTTCATGCTGATCAATAGTTAGTAGTAATGAAGATGAAATAATGATTAAACAGGACAGTACAGGATTATCCTGTGTCTGAGTACGCCTTTGACATATTATTTTATCACAGAGGAGTAAACATTTTTGCAGACATTCCTTTGCTAAACAAATCCAACCAGAATAGAGCTTCAGATGATGATGATGATCTGTGACTGAAATAAATTATTGTCTTTCATCACTCCTCTGTTGTAACACTGTCTGAGATAGAAAAGTACACGGCTCTTAAGGAATAATCGTGACCGAATATGATGCTGTATCCTGAGATGTCGGTGTTTTCAGCTGTCTAAGAGGTTTCACTGGAGGCGCCGGACCATTTTCTCCTTCTTCACTTCAGCACTTCAGTGTGAACATCGAGTCTATTTACTCGAGTTACTCAGAGAACAAAGACGGCCAGTGAACAGCGAGGCAAAGTCGGGGTGGAAAGCTCTGATAACAGGGATCAGACCTGAATGCACTAACTGTCCTCCTGCTCCTCAATTACACATTCAGCTTGTAGCCGGAGACATTTTCACCCTGCTCAGACGTGGCCAGTGTCCAGCCTGAGCATGTCGCCCAGATCCGTCTGTGGGGCGGAAATGTTTTTGCCTGTTAGCAAGGCTGTAACTGTTGAACCGCTCTGAATATTTTGATCATTAGAGAAGCAGCGAGTAAAAAACTTTGCCTAGTGCTTCACGCCCCACATGTGCACTGCGTTCAAAAAGAGCAACATGTTCCTCAGGATCGCTGCTTTATTTACTACTGAGGGAACGAACCTGGTTAAAGTAAGCAACCTGAGCTCAGGTGATTTTATTCTGAAAATACATGATCAGATCATATTGCATTTATGAAAACTTTAAAACCAGCTCTCCATTTACATGGAACCATTCAGCGTGTGAATTCTTTTCGATTCTTGTGACATCCCTTGTCACTTTTTGTACCACTACGCAGTTGAATACTCGAATCTGATTGGTCAGAACATGCAGGATTTTTTTTTGTATATGTAATAGGTTGTAATAGGTTATTGTTTCTATAGTTTTGGCTCGTTCGTGATAAACTGATTTTGTCGCTTAACAAACTATAATATGTAATTGGTGATGTGTATTTCAGGAGATGTTTATTCAACATTTATAGAAGGAGTCTACAGGATCGGTGCCTCGTTGAGAGAGAGACAGACAGAGAGAGAGAATGACTGTATTATTCTTTAGATATTGCCCTGATTTGGCTGTGTTTGTTGAACCTCATTTGCATTTTCTCATTTTCTTTTCTTTCGATCACTCTTTCAATTTTTGCATGGTTCCTCTTTCTTTGTTTATTTGCTGCACGCTGTCGAGCACATCTGGAGCGGAAGCTGCTGATGGTAATTGGGGATTTTCTCCAGTCAGACAGGCAGCATGTCACTTTGAGATACTGTCACTGCTGTCATCACTGAAGTCCTTCTAATCACGTTCAGGTTTCAAAGGGTTGCATGGATGATGAGTCCAGAATAAACTTTAGGGATCAGTTCCAGCAGGGTGTGTGTGTGTGTGTGTGTGTGTGTGTGTGTGTGTGTGTGTGGATGCGGGGATGTGTGTGTGTGTGGATGTGGGGCTATGTGTGGGTGGATGTGGGTCTATGTGTGGGTGGATGTGTGTGAATAATAAAGCTGAACATTGTGCTCTCTGCTAATCATGGTGTTGATTAGAATATCTGTATTCTCTCCTGCCAGGCTGAAACCAAATGCACTGTAGTGCTGCTGTTATAAGGTGAAGTGAAATTATATCAGTGGTCATGTGATATGTGAATGGTGTTGAGGTTAGTTATGGTGTTGCTAAAGGTTTTGTTGTTGATTGTGCTGTTGAAGCCGGTGTTGACGGAAGCAGTGTTGATTGTGGTGTTAATGGTAGTGGTGTTGAAGTATTGTTGGTGGTAGTATTGATGGTTTTGGTAGCATTGATGGTGGTGGTGTTAGTAGTATTGTTGGTGTTGTTTGTGGTGATAGTGGTGTTGGTAGCATTGATGGTAGTATTGTTGGTGGTGGTAGTATTGTTGGTGGTGTTAATGGTGGTGGTAGTATTAATGGTGTTGGTAGCATTGATGGTGTTGCTCTTGGTAGTATTGTTAATGCTGATGGTGTCAGTGGCATTGATGGTGTTGGTCTTGGTAGTATTGTTAATGGTGATGCTGTCGGTGGCATTGATGGTGTTGGTAGCATTGGTGGTGTTCGTAGTATTGTTGGTAGTGTTAATGGTGGTGGTGTTGGTAGTATTGATGGTGGTGGTGCTGTGGCAGTGTGTATGGGGGTGTTGATACTGGCGTTGATGGTGATGGCGGTATTGAAAAGCTCAGACTGTACCAGATGGTGTTTAGTGCTGAGTGAAGGTGTTCAGTGTTAATGATTTCTCTGACCTTTGTGTATGCTGAAAGCTGAACAAAGGCTTCAGGCAGCAGCCCAGCTGGAGGTGATGGATGCATAGATGAATGAATGGATGTACGAAGCTGTAGCATGTAGCGGCTCTGCGCTCTCTACACACCTGCTCTCAGCTCGACTGAATCACTGCTTTCCATTCAGTCTAACACGTTCTAGTGGGTGTTAGCATTGTTGTGTTGCAACTTTCCTTATAGTACCTACTATTGATCAGTGTGATGGATTTTATCCCCTGTAGTCCCCGAAGTATCTTCAGTACAAGCTGATCGACATATCGAGCTGTATCAATAACGCAGCACCTCAACTTTTTTTTTACTTCGATGTGCAGCTCTTCTTTCTGTCTTTGTCTTGTAAGGTGGGAAAAAAAGGTTCATACTTAACTAAGATAGAGACAGAGATACAGGCTTATCTCTTCCTCTCATTTGTATCAGTTCTTTCACCCTTCCCTCTTTCTTTATCCCACCGTTTTTCCTCCCTGAATGATATGAGGCTTGTGGCTTGAGAACGCAGGTGCAGCAATGCAAATACATTTCCATATCGCAGAGATGGAAAGTAGAGATGCAGCGCTGTTATAGAAATCCATTCTCACAGCCTTATTTATTTATCATCAGTCAGGAGCTCGTCTAAACACCACCGCTGAAGACTTGGCATCCTGCCACGCTGATCAGTTCCATCACTTCGGAGGATAAATAGATGAGAAATTAATTATAGGTGAAACCTGTTCAGGAGTGTACACGAGAGCCGCAGTAATGAGTCGAGCTTCGACTAATCCTTTGAGCCGAAACACCAAATGAATGAAGCGCAGATGGCGCCTTTTTAACCGCAACTGGGTGTCTAGTCAAGGTGGGATGACGAGATGGACGACTTGTGCTTGTGACTGCTGTTCAAACCGGCCTGCTTTGTCTTAATCCCGTCTTTGCAAAGAAGACCTTGATATTCTTATTCTTTAAGTAGCTTATATTTATCAGATTACAGATCTTACATTACAAAAATAGTAATTATTATTGAAATAATAATAATAGTAATAATAGTATCAGCTGTTTGTTTTTTTGTCTTATTTAATGCTTTATTTTTAAATGTTTTATTTAATCAGTGTCAATACTATAGAAGGACTAGTTTTTCACTAAATGTTCTCAATGGTGCTTTTAGTCACTGTTCTTCTGAACTAGCATGAGGATGTGTTTTTGATAGAGAATCCAAAGCTCTTCTAAGTTGCTCTGGACAAGGGCGACTGCTAAACGCTGTAAATGTAATAAAAATAGCGTGTGTGGGTTTCAGGGTTTGTGTCTGTGTGTGTGTTGTGAAGTGGGAATACATGGCTGTTTTCCAGGCAGCAGTGGAGCAACGTGTGCTGTTTAGCCCGTCATCGTGGCTGAAATGACACATTAAACCAGCAGTGTGTTTAATCTGTGCTCCACTTCGTTCTTAACCTCCTGTTTACACTCCGTATGTTGGCGACGTCCTTGATCCGAGTCGTTTCCCGATCCGGGCTGTTTTCCTCAGTCCTTCCTTTCCAGGCGGTGTGCCATAACTCGATCCATGTTTTACATGTGTGGCTGATGATAAAAGTTTCATTGATTTAAAAAATGTTGTGATTGAAAGCTCTTCTAGACCATTTTTTAATACAAAAGCTCACAAAACCCCATATAAGGCAAAGCTCACAGAGCTGAAACGGCAAGTAAATGACGACAAAACACTTTGACTTTGAATCAAACCTATTGGAATACCTGCGTAAAATCGCAGTAACTCAGAAATATCTCACTAATTAGATGACTAGAAACACAAGTAGGAATGTTTATGAATATTTTCCTGAGAACTAGATTTCTTGTAAATGTGATATGAAAATTCAGTGTGTTCTTGTCCTATGTGATAAATAAACAAGGGTTTTTTTATGTGCTAATGCTGCATGCCTTCTAAGTGTTAACATGTGCATGTTCGTCTGTTTCAGGTCGTGTCAGTCTGTAAGGAAGTGGAACAAAGAGGAAGACATAACCAAAGAGTAGGTCTCTCAAATTCTCTCTCTCCCTTTTCTCTCTTTTTATTTGCAGTCAGTATTTTGAACATTTGATTTCTGGTGCTCGAGTTATTGCTTTAACAATAATCTATACTAATGTGAAGTCTTGTTCACAATGTCCTATTCTGCACAAATGTGGCAAATGCATTAAAGTTTTAAAACTCTCAGAAGCAAAAACTATTGCTACTGAGGTTTAAAATGGTTTAAAATGGAGTCTAGTGCTGATAATGACTGTTATCATGATGTATGAAAGTGTAATATCGAAGCATGAGTATGATGAGATTAAAAGATGGAACATGAAGGGCTGAAGTGAAACTATTACATCCACTTGAATTCTGCAGAATCCATTAAAAGCTGCAGCTCTCCTGTTTTCGTGCCAAATGCTGCGGGGGCAGAGGGGACAGCTCGGATCCTGCTTTACACAGAGGCAGAGCTGTTTCTCGGGTCACGGGCAGGCTTGAAAAGCTTTCGCAAAGCCGTCACGATGAGTCCAACCACGTCAGGATCAGGGATAATTTCAGTATGCGTCTGATTTAACTGTACACTCGTACACACACAGTGCAGATCTCATCTGCAATTATTTGATCTCAGATTTCAGGGCGCTCAGTCCACTATGTCAAGGCATCATGCTCCAAGGATTTAGTTTAGGATTAGGATTAGTTATGGATGCTGACTTTCTGGTACCCGTAGGAATCATAAGACTCATTTAACACTGAGACTCCTCGTGGCGTTCCTCCATGCTGATGTTGTACATGTTAAAGTCCTGCGGCACAAACCTGAGCACCACGTTGATCTACACCTACACCCACACCTCCTCAGAGACACCACTGAGTTTTTGCCACTGGCTTTTTGTCACACACACACACACACACACACACACACAATGTTCAGCCTCATACACAAACTCCTGATTCACAGAGGCTGTTTCCTTAGATTTTCCTCCAACGTTTCCACTAAGGCCAGGAGATATGACTATAATATCGATATCATGAGCAAACATGTCGCAGTACACTTTTCTGAGATATCCTAGATCCCTTCCATCCCATCCCAAAGCCCCACACCTGTTTTGTGTTGATTTATTTATCAATGCATTAAATAAAAGCATCACAGATTGTATTACTTTTTTTTTTTTTTTTAATGGAACCCTTCTCCTTATGAAGAAAAGCATTACTATAAACCTGTCGCTCATGTCCCAGACTGACTCGGGCTGTTCTACAAAAGTAGCAAATATTCTGACCAATTAGATTCAAGCATTCAGCCATGCAGTTAGCAGATATGTGCAAGAAATTGGTAAAGCGCTGTGGACATGCACACACACATGCGTAACATACTTGGTTATAGCCACCTAGCTAACGTTCTAAGATGTTACTCTGCTAACACAGCTAGTCTGCTGACTTACACGCTAGAAAGTTTGGTCTATATATCTATAAACACTATAAATCTTTCGGTCGTAAATATGGCGGCATGGTCACACAGTGAGGCTTTAGAGACTTGTATAGAACGTTTGAATTTGGGTTAGAGTAATGCAGCGAGGAATCAATACACACTGACTTCCTCTCCAGATATGGAGCGCGCGTGTGTGTGTGTGTCTGTTTGTGAGACAGAGAGAGAAAGAGAGAGAAAGAGACAGACAGACAGAGAGAGATTAGTCTCTGGTGGATTGAATGGTGTCAGGACAGGGAAGGCCGAGCTCTCTACACATATACACTCACGCTTACACACACACACACACACACACACACACGCATCCACCTGTGTGTATTCCCAGTTTACTTCTCCTATTCCTGCCCGCCTGTTCACTGTACCACACTCTCTCCGCAGTGTCCTTGAGAAAACAGTGACTTTGACGCTCAGTGTCTCGTTATTGGGTTCCAGCTCCGTATTTGCTCATCTCTCGTACATTTCTTGTATGTTCCTGTACAGAAATAATGGTTCAGCTCAAGTAGGCGTGTCGGCTATATTAGTTTAGTCCAGGTGGTTTAGTGCAGACTGCAGTGCTGAGTTCCCTTTCAGTGCCGCTGTGTGAAATATTCATGCAGCTGATGTCAGCTATAGTGATTGTATAAGCATCTCTCTCTCTCTCTCTCTCTCTCCCTCTCTCTCTCTCTCTTTCTCTCTCTGAGTTTTCATTTGATACATCTCCATTGCAAAATTCCCAATCTACCAGTCATCTTTTCCCGCAATTGTCCTCTCTCACTCGTATCATTTCCTCACGACTTCCTCGAATTCCGTGCGTCTCCTGGTTTGTGCCCCGATGCCCCGCTCGCCCGTGCCAGGACCAGGACTGCGTGCCCTATAAGGGCAGCTCGATGGAAAGCATCTGTAAACACAGGGCTTGTGAGCGGTGAGACTGAGTGCAGCGTTCTGTCTGACCTCAGGCTGTCGATTCATCACCGGTTTCTCCACAGGCTTGTAAATACACTTTTCAGTGCACTTAGTGCTTTTACTGCTACTTCTGTTTTGACATTTGTGTAGCTTGATCAGTTGCCAGGGTTCAGGGACGTTCCACGCAGACTTCCTCAGGGGCTGAAGCCATGTTTTTGATAACTTAATGTTTTTACATACTTTGAACAGGGGTTTATTAGGCTGTGAAGGAAGAAAGTTCTAGAAATAGAAGTAATATGTGAGTCAGACAACAATGTTGGGTCCATGTTGGGTCAACACCAGGACATCACCAGGGATTTTACCATCAAATCAACTGCTTTATAATTGTTTTTAAATCACTAATTATACAGTATACAATTTAAGCCATAATTATACAAAATAAACACGTACTGTTATACAGTACTGTGAAAAAAATATTCACCTCCTTCCCTCTTAAACTAAATTGTTTCAGCGCTCCAACTAAATCTAACGTAAGACTTCTGTTCATCCGTCTTTCTCCATTTGCCCTTCATTTCCGTCTCTATTTTGTTTTTTGCTCTCTGCATCTCTTATTTCCTCCCCTCTTCTTTTCCCACACCGCTGGGATCCTGGGTGCTGCTGAAAGGATGTAGCCATGACGACGATTCCCAGGGGCCGACCCAGCACGGAGACAGTCTTTCTGTCTCTCTAGCTCCTTTTATTTTTATTTTTTTTCCCCTTCCACATTTTTCACTCTAAATTTCGAAGGCTTTTATTTTCAGATGAATGTAAAGCAGAAAATGATGGCGAGAGGATTTTGTGTATATGGGATAATATTTGTGGCTGATTTACCAACTTTTTTGTGGTTGACCCGTGTACCACTGTGCCACGACCCATATCTGTGTTCAGATATTAACAGGAAGTGAGTGTGAACCAGAAAGTAGTTTTGTTTTGATAAAAACTGGCTATACAATGCTCTGATAAACAGTTTCACTTTCTTAATTTAAATCTCTGTTTATTTTGTGAGTGAAGACATTTGTGTACTTTTTTATTTATATTAATTTAAAAATGGGCAAAAAAATGCTTGTGCCTTGAGAGCCATCTAGATGTACACTTCTCGTCAAAACGTTTCTGGCAAGCTTACAAAAAAGATATTATGAATAACATGAAAGAGCGTATAATGTGGCTCGTCAGCGACTAACCAATCAGGACAAAGAGACGTGTCTACTCGCATCGTTGTCCTAGTCTCAGCTGGTTTGGATTTAGAGGTTAAATACAGTTAGCTTTATTTACATATTTACATTTAAAAGAGGAAGAGCAGAAAATGCATAGAAAGAAGAACAGTGCTATGACACGCACACACACACACACACACACACACACACACACACACACACACACACACACACACACACACACAACTGCTAAAGTGCACTGTTTGCCTTTTCAGGCTATACAGTGTCACAGAACTAGAGCCAGACTCTTCTGACACACACACACACACACACACACACACACACACACATGCACACACACACACACCAAGGTCACTCGGGAGCTCGTTAAGGATTCTGTGACGACTTCTCTCCCCCAGTCTCTCTCTCTCTCTCTCTCTCACTCAATCCCTTCCCATGTGTCTCTCCCCATCTCTATCTCTCTCTCTGTCTCTCCCCGTCTCTCTCTCCCCTTCCCTCCCTCCATTTCTCTCTGTGTCTCTGTCTCCCCTCATGTGTCTCTGCCTTTCTCTCTTTCCCAATCTCTCTCTCTCTCTCTCTCTCTCTCTCTCTCTCTCTCTCTGCAGCAGTGTGTATTCATCTATGCAGTGTATCTTTTGTAGAAAAAAACTCTAGCAACAACTGGTGTTGACATTCAGCTCGTATTTATTTGCAGTCAGTCGTTTGACTTCCTGTTATTTTCTGCATCCCACACACATGCACAGACACGCGCGTGCACACACACACACACACACACACACACACACACACACACACACACACACACACACACACAGCACATCTCAGTGGCATCAGCTTTGAATCATACAGTCTGAAGGTCCATGGCCTGGATGATCTCACAACACAACTGTCACCAAGTGTGTATCATTTCTCTGTACTTTATAATAATAGTGTGTGTTTGTGTGAATCACACTTGTGTTTGACTCCTTGGGTCACCTCACATATCAGCCCTTTCATTCTGTGTTTAATAGCACTATCCCACCTTTTTGCTCTGTTTGATGATCACTCACTCCGTGTCATCACCTGAGCTCCATCCTAAAACCCGGTTCATACTTTCACGCTAAACGGTAAAAGTCACAGAGTCACTGAGTGTGAGTTCTGATGGATCCCTTGCTGCATTTGTTTCAGTTTCTCACTCACTGACTTTTCATTCTGATCTACAGTTAGCTCAGGCGAAAATTAACAAAACAAAACTTTATTATAAAGACAAAGTTGCTGTTAGACGTGTACGGAGGTGTTGCCAGGAAAAAATAAAGCTCGGATGGAAGTAGCAGAGATTGTTGGTGCTTCATAGAGATGTCCAGGTGTCTACTAAATGCACAGCTGCTATAAAGCTAGCAGGACATTATATAGATAGATGTGCCGTATATATTACAGATGTGCATTGGAATGTGTTGCTGTAAGTATGTAGAGACTGGGTATATTGTTCATATTATTCTTCACGTAACAGACGTGCAAATTAGACTCCCTGATTTAAAAACGCAACACGTTTTCGATGCATTTCCGCTAATTAAAGCCCTGATTCTGTGCTTTAGCCTGTTTGCTGATGATCCGGTGTAGATCAGGGGATTTATCGCTCTCACCAAAGGATTTACAAAAAATCTCACATGAATACAAAGCAGACACATTCAGCTGTCTCACACATTCATCTTTCCACATTAACACTAAATCATGTGCTTGTTCTTTTGTGTGTATACACACACACACACACACGTAGAGATGGAGATTTAGGGAGCAGTGGTGTACTGCCTGCCGCGTTAGCTGCTGTAGGAGCAGATGGTGCTGCAGGTTCTGGACTCGACTCCACCACAGAGCTCCCACAGTTCTCTGCCACGCATGCTAATGCCTGTGTGTGTGTGTGTGTGTGTGTGTGTGCTGAACATTTTACTTCTTTTCGAGCCTCAAACGACCTTGTAATAAGGAAGGACTAACACGACAGACTAAAATACAGTCTGAAGTGTTATTCCACTTCTACCACAGCGATTCTCAGACGATTAAAATGTTTATTCATGAACGACACCGTCAGGCAGATTCAGTGCTGTGGAGTTGATTCCTGTTCTCGCTTAAAGTTATCGCCTGACGTCACAGCTCGCTAAGAAACCGGGAAGCGTGAACTCATCTGTCCTGAAAACTTCGAGGCTGTGACTGTTAGAAAGCACTGAAGCTAGAGACTCCTTCCATTAATGTTGGGTAAACATCAACTGATTTGTTTTTAAAATGGGTATATTAGTATTCGATTATTCGAGTGTCTGCAGTTCAAGTCCCTGTGAATGAGCTGTTGCTATGGAAACGATGACATTAACAATGTCTGTCACAGCTTCATACCCATTTTGAATAAAGTCTAGAGAATCTAACCTTGCAAGTCACAGGATTGTGTAGCAGATGAACATTTAGCTACACTAATACACAAGTCAATGTGAGCTCATTATATAGAAGCTGAAGTGTGTGTGTGTGTGTGTGTGTGTGTGTGTGTGTGTGTGTGTGAGTGAGTATGAAAGGGAAACAGCAGGTGGTCGTCTTGCTTCGGTCTTTGCTTCTGATCTGGTTTCTGTTCCAGAGCCTTGTTAACATGTTTCTGTAAAAACAGTGAGAGACCTGCTGTGCTCAGATAAATGTTGATAAGTGTGTGTGTGTGCACGTGTGTGTGCGCGCGCCGTGCTCAGTGTGGAGTTATGCTGGATATAGCAGCTGGATGCCCTAAAGAACCGGATTGAATTACTGCTGCATATAAAGTGATGAGCAGGCTGTGTTTCATTCCCTCACTCTGTGTGCTCTCTTCCTCACACACACGTTACAGACGCTTAAACACACGGTATCCATAGACTGTGTGTGTTTCATATGAGTGACCTGTGTCTCTCTCTCTTTTTCTCTGTCTCTCTCTGTCTTTCTTTCTCTGTGTCTTGCTGTCTTGATCTCTTTCAGTTTGTCTCTCGTTCTCTCTTCCCCCAGGATTTCTGTTTTTTTTGCTTTCTCTCTCTCACACTCTGTCTTGATCTGTTTCAGTTTGTCTCTCATTCTCTTTGTCCCTGGGATTTCTCTGTTTTTTTGCTCTCTGTCTTCTCTCTCTCTCTCTGTTTTGATGTCTTGATCTCTTTCAGTTTGTCTCTTGTCTCTCCCCCCAGGATTTCTCTGGTTTTTTTTTGCACTCTGTCTTCTCTCTCTCTCTATCTCTCTCTCTCTCTCTCTCTCTCTTGTTCTCTGTCTCCAGGTTTTCTGTTTTTTTTTTTTTTTGCTTTCTCTCTGTCTCTCTCTCTCTCTCTTGTTCTCTGTCTCCAGGTTTTCTGTTTTTTTTTTTTTTTGCTTTCTCTCTGTCTCCCTCTCTCTCTCTCTCTCTTGTTCTCTGTCTCCAGGTTTTCTGTTTTTTTTTTTTTTGCTTTCTCTTTGTCTCACTCTCTCTCTCTTGATGTCTCTTGTTCTCTCTCTCTCCCAAGGTTTTCTGTTTTTTCTCTCTCTGTCTCCCTCTCTCTCTCTTTCTCTGCCTTTTACGATCTGCTTAAAATTGGTGTGTGTGTGTGTGTCTCGGGTGGGGTGGGTGGGGGATTGATGGGGGCCTCAGTGGACCAGAACCTTACATGCACACAGAGCCCTGTTTAGCATTATCATTTGATGCAGTGCATCTTGAACACACAGTGCTGCCACACGGCCGCTTTGTCTCTGATTTATGGAAGGAGTCTCCAGTGTCAGCGGTTTGTAGCACATAGATAAAGCTGGTTTCCTGACATCTTCACAACGTAAGTGAGAACTTGTTTCACAAATATTCAATGCGATCGAAAAATATATATATAAATATACAAAGCACAATGATATACAATCACAACACCCTGCCGCTGTGTTTTATTTCTTAGAAATCTTTACTTTTTCAGCAGGAAGCGTTCAGTTTTTCTTTTCATTTTATGCCAGAGTTCATTTTCAATATAAAAATACATTATGAAATCAGCTTTGAATGTTCAGACGGTGGGGG
>JAOTRJ010000009.1:24033826-24048038 GCA_028564905.1 Leptodoras praelongus | reverse complement strand
AAGTGAAGGTTCAATTAGAGGGTAAGAGCACAGTTTTGCTCCAAATATTGCAATGCACACAACATTATGGGTGACATGTAGTGTATAGTAATATATAAGAAATATTTTCAGTGTAATCAGGTCAGTGTTGGAGCAAAGGGAAAGTGCTGAGATTAGAGAACGGGGTTCTGCGGTGCCTGAAATGAATGAAAACAGAATGAAATTTCTAAATTATTCCTGTTATTACAATATCACTATTACAGTTGAGGATTAGGATTAAACACCTTTGTGTCTCCTGTGTTTCAGGATGATCTGAGCCTCCTCCTGGACTTCCCGGACTCTCCGTCCGCGCCTGTAAGACCGTCCTGGCGTCTCCTTAATCGCCGTTAATTACCTTTCTCCTGCGCAGGTTATCACTGTGCTGTGTGATGTTCTGTTCTGTCTCTCAGACTCGAGGAACCATTAAGGATAAAGTGGGTTTTAATGCAGGTGAAGACGCTGCTGCTTTGAGGAAGGCCATCGAGGGAATCGGTGAGAGGAACGCTTCAGCATTCATCGTTGTGTTTGCCGACACTCCTTGAGCAAATTTATTTTACACCAGTGTGTGTGTGTGTGTGTGTGTGTGTGTGTGTGTGTGTGTGTGTTGAGGCACCACTGAGAAGACTCTGATCGACATTCTGACTCACAGAAGCAGCGCTCAGCGTCAGCAGATCTGTAAAGCGTACAAGGACGCAACCGGAAAGGTATTCTGGATTCTGATTGGTCAGAAGTCATTGATTACATTTCTGTAGCAGTAATGTAGTGTACATCGTTTCCACACACAGATCGTTGAATTGCTTCCTCAGGGTTTTGTTAAGGTTGTAGTGATGTCACCACCAAACCCTGCAGCGTCTGGTTTTCAGTGGTTCGTGTTTGTGTGAATGTTGATTTCCAGACTCTTGTGGACGATCTGGAAGGAGACACTCATGGACACTTTGAGGACATCCTGGTGGCTCTGGTTACCCCACCGGGTCATTTGGATATGCAGGAAATTAAAAGGGCAATGAAGGTAAGTGCTTTACATTTATACTGAAAGTCAGTTGATACCTTGCAGTAACATTTTCCTACCAGAGGGGGCGACATTTCACAACTTTAACATCCTCTCCTGGACGTTGTGTGCAGGGATATCGAGTCTCTGTGACATCACACACATTTACACTCAGGTTTACTCTTTATAAATGTGTGTGTGTGTGTGTGTGTGTGAGATAAATGCTGTATTCTCTGATAAAACTCAGGGAGCCGGAACCACAGAGAGCACGCTGATCGAGATCCTCGCGTCCCGATCGAACCTTCAGATCAAAGCTCTGTCTGATGCGTACTTACAAGGTTTGGATATTTACTCTTCGTGTTGAGATGATGTGATTATTACAGACTGACGTGCTGACGTGACGTTAATGGCGGTGTGTTACAGAGACGGGCAGAGCGCTGACGTACGATCTGAAGTCGGAGGTCTCGGGGGATTTTGGGAAAACTCTGCTCATCCTGGCTGAGGTTGGTGCGTTATGGGAGGTCGTGCTGGTGGATCTCAGGCTGATGGATTTGGATGGAAATGAGTAGGGTGTGTAACCTGAGCTGCTTTGTTTATCACAGGGCAAAAGGGACGAGAGTAAAAATGTGGACGCTGCCAAAGCCAAAGCTGATGCCAAGGTAACGTGAAACAGAAACGGCTGATGTTTGTTTAAAAGCTCTTCTCATGCAAATGCTTGGAAACAGGATGAGATTACCATAGTAACCAGGTGGGCAGGAATGCAGAGGGGTGGAGCTTTTACACTTGAATGATTTTCAACTATTTAACGTGATAAATTCTAAATAAAACATGGTAATGCCCCACCCCTTCTTATGACTCAGGATGAAGGAGGTGTGGCCTCAGTGTTTATTATTCCTAATGAAGGAGGTGTGGCCTCAGTTTTTATTATTCCCAATGAAGGAGGTGTGGCCTCAGTGTTTATTATTCCCAATGAAGGAGGTGTGGCCTCAGTGTTTATTATTCCCAATGAAGGAGGTGTGGCCTCAGTTTTTATTATTCCTAATGAAGGAGGTGTGGCCTCAGTGTTTATTATTCCCACTGAAGGAGGTGTGGCCTCAGTGTTTATTATTCCTAATGTAGGAGGTGTGGCCTCAGTGTTTATTATTCCTAATGAAGGAGGTGTGGCCTCAGTGCTGTATGATTTGTACACATTACAGCACACTGTATCAGAGTTTGCTGTGAGTGAATTGTACGTTGGATTGCTGACCTTTAAAGGTCATTAATAATAATGACCCTTGAGATCAGTGGAAACATGAGAAACAGTCTCACATCCGATGTAATTAATATTATCTCATTAATTGTTTTCCAGGACAGAGGACAGATTGTAATTCAGTGAAAATTAGATTACACTTTTATTTTAAAACTTACCCTGAGCCTCCACTGCACAGGCCCTGTACGAGGCCGGAGAGAAGAAATGGGGGACGGACGAGAGCAAGTTCATCGATATCCTCTGCCACAGGAGCGTTCCTCAGCTCCGACAGAGTGAGTGTCTCCAGAGTGAAACCATAAAATCTCCATACTGTATTAGAGCTTGTACAGAAATCTGATACCCTGTGTGTGTGTGTGTGTGTGTGTGTGTTTTATTGAAAGCCCTGGTGGAATATAAGAACCTGAGTGGAAAGACCCTGCAGCAGAGCATCGAGAGCGAGATGTCTGGAGATTTAGAGAAGGTTTTAGTAGCCGTAGGTACGACACACATTTAATCGTTTTGTAAGCGCTGGGGTTCATGTTGCTCTTACAGTAAAGTCGGTGTCAACTTCCTTAAATAATGTGTTTAACTCTGAAGGGTCAGACACAGTGCGGTGGTTCTGCTGCTTCTCCTTTACCCGTGGTAAATCTTTGACAGTGGGACAACATTTAATTAGTTTGTTCAGAAGCCCTGGATGATGATGTGTTTATTTTGAAATAAGTTTATGTGGATTTTTTAGTTTATTAAGCATGAATTTATTTATTCAGTAAACAGTAATGAAGGTTTTGGGGTGGTGTGTGTGTCCTTACAGTGAAGTGTGTGAAGAGCGTCCCGACTTACATGGCAGAGCTTCTGCATCAGAGTATGAAGGTAAAGAAAGCAAACAGATCACAGCAAAAAGAAAGAGGGAGAGATAATGAGCGAGAGAAATGAGAATGAAACAATAACAAGACCGCTTCTAATCACGCCCACCTGCACTGCTCAGACACGCCCACCTGTACTGCTCATAGACACGCCCACCTGCACTGCTCAGACACGCCCACCTGTACTGCTCATAGACACGCCCACCTGTACTGCTCATAGACACGCCCACCTTAACCACTCTTAGACACGCCCACCTTAACCACTCTTAGACACGCCCACCTGCACTGCTCATAGACACGACCACCTTAACCACTCTTAGACACGCCCACCTTAACCGCTCTTAGACACGCCCACCTGCACTGCTCATAGACATGCCCACCTTAACCACTCTTAGACACGCCCACCTTAACCACTCTTAGACACGCCCACCTGCACTGCTCATAGACACGCCCACCTTAACCACTCAGACACGCCCACCAGTAATGCTCAGACACACCCACCTCTACCGTTCATAGACAAACCCACCTCTCTCTTCCAGTCACATCCACCTTTACCACTCAAGACACGCCCACTTTTCTATCATAATCATGCCCTTCTTTACTGCTCATAGACACACCCACATTTACTGCTCATGGACATGGACAAGCCTTTTCTACTCTTAGACACGCCCACCTTTATAGCTCATAGACTCTCAGGTAGAATTGCCCACCTTTCCCCGTCTGACATCCCTGCCTTTACTGCTAACACACACACACACACACACACACACACCTTTCCCCGTCTGACATCCCTGCCTTTACTGCTAACACACACACACCTTTCCCTGTCAGACACACCCACCTGGCTAATAATTTATTTATTTACATTATTATCTGATGTCATGTTTTCAGGGTGCAGGCACTAACGAGGCCGTGCTGACTCGCATCATGGTGAGCCGCTCCGAGATCGATTTGATGGACATCAAGGCCGAGTATAAAAAACTGTTTGGCCGCTCGCTGTACTCCGATATCGAGGTGAGTTAGAGTGAAGTGTTTACACAAAACCTCCCCAGTCACCCAGAGACAGAGAACTAAACTCTACTGTTACTTCCTACTTTTACTGTCATCCAGCTGACATCCAGCTTCCTCTCCTCAGTGCGGCCTTGATGAGAGGAGGATTAACCTTCAGAAAGAGTGGAGGAGACCCTTTCCTAGGGAAAGGAAATAAACGAATAAAGAAGGAATATAGGATGATGAAATGATAAAAATGAAATGATAAAAATGAAAAAAGGGCTTTAGCTACTGCAGCGTGTGGGACTTAGTAGTATTATTCATTATGATTGTTATTTCTCGGATGTGTTTAAAACCTGTCCACACATCTCTGTGTTTCAGTCGGACACGTCCGGGGACTACCGGAGAACGCTGCTGGCCCTCTGCGGCGCGGACTGAGCCGAAACTCCGGCGGAGGAGCCGAGATGAAGTGATGAAGTGATAAACCGAGAACCCGGCGCTGCTTCCTCAACGTTCTTTACACGTCTTTGTATTTTTACTCACCAAAATGATTCACACTCCGTCTTTAGAGATACTGCAGATACAGTCTAGGACTTGTGGATGGAACTGATGGATTTAATCACTCCGTTTTCATTCTGTGTTGAAGAGTTTGAGAAATAAATCGTACTAATTATAAGAACCCAGAATGACTGAGAGTCTGGAGAACCACAGAGAACCACAGCCATCTATAAACCCGCTCACGACCCGCCGCTGTCCACATCGACCAAACCAAACCAAGTGCGTGTGCAGAAAGTGTTTTAATCAGTTTCAGCATTCCGATCATTTGTCAAAACAGTTCATCATTTCAAAACGTTATAAACATCCGTAACAGAGCGTAAGGCCCAGGAGCAAAGTAATACAAAGACAAAAACAGTAACAAGGCAGCCGTGAAGACACAAAGACCGTGACATCGTTACGCTTCAAGTATACGCTAAATACACAACATGCTAAATACGCGCGGTCACATTCAAAGGGTAAATCAAGTGCAGTTCGTCCGAGTGTGCGCGGTTCCCAGCGGATATCGGGGAACAACCACACATACAGCAGCTCCAGTACAACACAGCCCTAAACCACCATTCATCTGTAACTCTCTGTAAAACATCTGTGTCTCCCAGCACAAGGTGAACTCGGTGCTTAATAAAGGCAAATAAAGGAGTGATAAAGGATCCGGTGCCGTTTTAGGTAAGGAGTCTCCAGTGTCAGTGCTTTGGAACAGATACACAAGCATTAAAGGTAACTATAAACGGATAAAAACGTCTCTACAGAGATGCGTCAGTTATCGGTGTTCCGACGCGCGAGATCTCGTTGGTCCTCGATGCGCCGCATCACAATGACACAGACACAACCTTCTCCTGTAAACAATAATATTTTCTACCGGAGACGTTGCCAAATATTTCGAAATCCACCGAAATTCAGCCGGTTTGTGCCGATCGTGTACTACATATCAAACGTCGGATTGAACAGCGGTCCAGGTTTAGGGTGTGTTTTAGATCTTTAGATCTGTTGATCTTAAATAACAATACTGAAGATAATGAGGGAAAAAAACTGAACATGCTTTTAAAAACAGGATTCAACATTTTCACATTGAGGTTAAAGTTTGTCAGGCAGATTAACAATCATATAAGTTATACGTACTGGCTTAGGTGCACAACCTAATGCACATTATTCTAAAAAACGATACTGACCTTTATTATTAACGCGTTATATTTCCCACATCAACCGAAAAGTGTGTTTCTGTCGTTTTTTGCACTTGAGCTGGAAGGGTAATGGAGCGAACACACACACACACACACACACACACACACACAGAGTTCATCATGGTAACATGGTTTAAAAAAAAAATTTAATTAAACATGATATTTATTATGACGTCACTCACATCACATTCATTCAGCCTTTAGGCCACGCCCCCTACCTGCATGAACCGGAGGCTATAACCCTTTTCTTATGGTTAGCGACATTACTCTTGTAGCTCTAGTGCAAAAACAGAAAACATGTCCCAGCTGTCCAGTTGTCTAGGTTTTCTAGGCACACTTCACTTCATAGCATGCACCAGAACACATTCTTGTTTCACACTGTCCCAGATTTCAAACAGCAGGAGAAGTGCTGGAGTGTGGAGTACCTCAGGTCTGAAGGTTAGAGCCAGAGCAGGCGGAACTAGCTGTACCTCGGACACGGCTCGCTGTGCCTGTAGTGCGTGATGTAGACGGCCGTCTGGTGCCACCAGTATAACATCAGCACCACCAGAACGTGCCACAACTGGTGACTGGCCCCCAGGTAGTTCAGCTGCCCTGTAACAAACAGAACGGACATGGTTTGTGGCAGAGTGTCATTAAAGCGGCGATAAGTGATCTGTCAATGTATAAAGATACTCTGACTTCTGTCCCACTCCAGGGTGTAAACAAGACCCAACCTCAACCCAAGGACGAATCAGAACAAAGAGCAAAGTCTGTATGATGACAGACAATTTCTGACCGATCATATCTACGTATATATATATATATATATATATATAGTGGTTACCTGGGAAGTAGCGCTCAGGGACTTTACTGATGTAGAACAGGAAGGCTGACGCAGCGAGCAGATACATGACCATGACACGTGGAAGAAAGACCTACAGAGACAAGGCGGAGTCTAACATCGCTTTCATAAACCGACCCCGTTTGTGCAATTCTGAATCCCGCCCCAGTGCGTGGATTAAAGCGTCCGTACGGACCTGCACCACGGCAGAGCGGAAGCCTCCGTTGAGCCAAACCCAGTGGCAAGCGGGGATGATACCGTACGCCGCGATGGAGCAGAAAATAGCCGAGCGCAGGATCTTCCACTCCTCGGTCTGGTACAGCGGGTGGATCTGAACCGAAAACACGGCCAGGATCAGAGCCAGAACCGTGATCAGGTACACCTGCCTCCAGAACTGAGCGGGCGAGAAAACAAACAAGTCGTTAAGACGCATCACTCCGAACGAACATACATTTCCAGTTTAGCCTTTCAGTCAAGGGGGCGTGGCCTAAAGTAAGAAGTGCTATGATAAGAATGATACATATTCCTTATTCGGATTATTAATATACGTTGATTCTGTGTATGTAGTGTGACATGACATAATTACTGAGATGGATTAACGAGTCGTACAGCGTCGCAGTAGAAAGCGTAGAACACTCCCGGGACGTAGCATCCCAGGATTCCCACCGAGATCCCGGCGTAGTCCAGGGCCAGCCAGCGACGACTCGTCTTCTCCGAGCGATGGCAGCAGAACAGGTGATACCCCGCTGAGCACAGCATGCACACCTGAACACACCAGCACAGGATCACCGACCGGCTAACAGACCAGTAACACCAGCTGATCAATGTCACCTTCTCAACCTTTAGAGCAGTTCATTTAATGTCTGCGTTAATGTTCATTTATATCTGTTAACACGGTTTCTTTTTAGGATTAAAGTTCTGTTTGAGTTCCAGAGACGTTAACTCATCCGAATATTTATCATTTATATATTTATATTCATTCAAAGTTAAATTATTCATTTATGATAACCAGTTATTTATAATGTTTATAAAAATGTTTGAAAATGTAAATCTCTGGCAACCCCTGCATTATAAACATAATAATATTTATAATTATATTTTATAAAAATTATAGAATTATATTTATAATTATATTTTATAAAAATATTATAGAATTAGATTTATAATTTATTTTATATTAATTATTATATATTTATAATTATTTTATTTTTATTTAATTAATTTATATAATTATATTTTATTTACATATTATTATTATTAAAGTACTTCTGCATAAAAGGTCTTAATTAAAAATACAATTATTAATCAGTCAGTCTTTTTTTTTCATACTATGATGAAATGAAACACTCTGATGTTACCTCTCATGTTTGAAACGTGTGTGTGCATATGTGTGTGTGTGTGTGTGTGTGTGTGTGTGTATGATCACCTGAAAACAGAACAGCCCTATGGAGTAGACAACGTAATCCTCTCTGGAGGCTCCTGCAGCCGGTAACACGGTGGCCATGTCATTCACCCCCAGCAAGAAGAACAGCACGAAGCCCAGCAGATGGCTCCAGATGTTCACCGTCTCATTGGACAGAATAAACATGCTGGGGGAAAATAAAACACACACACACACACACACACAAATGTATATATCCTTATGAACACAGCGGTGCACATCATAAACACATCAGTATAAAGATAAACGCCGTGTTCCAGGGCAGACACAAACCTTTTCAGACACAAGCGAGAAGGCAGATGTGCTCGGTACCCGTCCGTAATGTACGGGTTCTCTTTCAGGAACATGGGGATCTGTTCGTAAGTGTAGAGCCGGATCCCCCGGGGCAGCAGCACCGGCCAGTACTGATAACTGCCCAGCTCCAGGTAATGAGCACTCTTCAGGATCTTCTGCGGCATTGTGCTTCATCGGGGTCGGCTTCAGCACTGCGGCAAAATAATCTGTTTAAACAAAAAGGACACAGATGATAATCTGGAGGGTTTGTTCTCACTTGAGGTGAGGTGTAACCTTACACTGCATCAAGAATCATCATAATAATAATAATAATAATAATAATAATAATAAATTATTATATATAATAATAATAAATTATTATATATAATAATAATAAATTATTATTATTATTATTTATGTTTTTATATACAGCACTTTTAGGACATTTTAAAATAGAGCTCAAAATGTTTTACAGTGTAAAGCATAAAATTTAAGGTAGTCAAAACGACTAAAGTATTTATAATAAAATAAATATATTAATAATATTAATAATGAAATAAATAATAGGAGTGATGGAAGAAGATATAAGAAATAACAGCAATATAAAATAAAGAATATATAAATACAGTATGCAAAACTGTGAATAACAGTACAGTAATTAAGAAATAATTATAAATAAAATAATAATAAAATAAATAAATAAAATAAATAAAAGCAACAACCAAAAAATTAGAATTAACACTGTAAAATACAGAACAATATAATACAATTAATAATGTGCAAAAATACAATATATTGAATTATATAAAGGTTTAATATATAAAAAAATATATAAAATATATATAATATAATATAAAAAATATATAAATACATTAAAATGTGTAATAAATGAATGGATGGATGTTTAGTCATTAGAACATGTAGGTAATATATATTAATATATAGATAAAGCCTGGTAATAATGAGAGGATCGTTATATTAATATATAACAGTCTTTTTTATTGTTTCATTAACATGTCCTTTGTTAATAAAATATCACTAATTTAATAAATGATTGCAGATGTTTATCTCTATAACCGATACTGACTAGCCGGGAAGCTAACGCTGGCCTGACAGCTAACACGCTAGCACAGTATCTTAATCCTAACGCGAGTGCTACAGACATTTCTTCTACAACATTGAAATAATAAAAGATAAATTCTTACCTGAAGCTGCATGTTTGATCGAGAGGCTTCACATGCCCGAAGGAGCTGGAGGTTTTTTCCAGTAATGCATTATTGACAACCGCCAGCGGTTGCGTTTTTTTATGACGTTCAAATCCTGCGACAATAAGCGATGACGTAATACTCCGCGACAACTTACATGTGTCCGAAGTTCACTCCGTTAAATAATGATTACAGATACCTTTGTGTTGTTTTAATAATAATATTTTATTATTAACAGCTTTATTTGGCTATTAAATGCTGGTGGTTCGTCTAAATTGATATATCCATGTTATATTTTTAATACACGTCCCAAAAATTAAATGCATTTATTGGGATGTTTGGGTGAAGACTCTGCAAATAACAAACTTTATGTTTATTGTTTACACAATCTCATATATATATATATATATATATATGTGTGTGTGTGTGTGTGTGTGTGTGTGTGTGTGTGTGTGTGTGTGTGAATGATTGGTCTTTTTTCTGAATGAAGTTCTTTTGCTTGATGGACACAGATGGATACAGTGCTGAAAAATATTTGCCCCCTTCCCAAGTTCTATGTTCGTCACACCTGACTGTTTCAGATCATGAAACTTCTTTTAATATGAGGCGAAGAGAACCCACATAAACAACACAGATTTTAAATGATGATTTCATTCACTGAAGGCTTGTTTTTCCTCACAGGTCTTCTCTGTAGCTCCGCCCAGGTGATCCACCTGCTTCTGGAACTGAAGAGCTTTAAGTTTCTACATTTGTTAGGCCTCTCACTCCTGTGGGCCTGTGGGGCAAACGCCACTCCACCACTGACCCAAATTAAAACTCACACAAAGCTTTAAAAAGACCCAAACCATGGGATTTATTAACATCAAACATAAACAACCAAGACAAATAAATCAAGTCTACAAACAATCAAAAGACGACAGATCCACTAAATGAACTCGCAGGCTGAGAGGCAAGTAAGCCAGCCCACTGTTCACCATGCAAGGCTCTCAGCCTGGGAGTCCATTTAGTGGATCTGTCGTCTTTTTGTTGTTTGAAAGAGAGAGAGATAGAGAGATAGAAAGAGAGAGAGAGAGAGAGAAAGAGAGACACAGAGAGAAAGAGAGAGACACAGAGAGAAAGAGAGAGACAAAGAGAGAGAGAGACAGAGATAAAGAGAGACACAGACAGAAAGAGGGAGACTGAGAGAAAGAGAGAAAGACAGAGAGAGAGACAGACAGAAAGAGAGACACAGAAAGAGAGAGAGAGAAAGAGAGAGACACAGACAGAGAGAAAGACACAGAGAGAGAGACAGACAGAAAGAGAGACACAGAGAGAAAGAGAGACACAGAAAGAGAGAGAGGGGGAAAGAGAGAGACAGAGAGAAAGAGAGAGAGACAGAAAGAGGTTTTATGGTTTTATTTTCATTCACAAATAAATGTAACTTTTTCCTTTGGAGTGTAAAGTGTGAAATAATGATCTGTAAATAATGACCAGTATATATTACTACATTTTAATTTATATGATCTACTATATTTTATTTCTTTATTTTTTTACTATATTTCATTTTATTTATATTATCTACTATATGCATTTTTAAATGACTTTTTTTATTATTTATTTATCTTAAGACTTTTGATCGATGAGGTATTTAATCATATAATTATATATATGATGTATAATATACACAGTCATTCAGACCCATTTTTAATTAAAAAAGTCTTTATTGTCTTTACAGTCAGCAGTAATGAGAAGATCCTCAGCCTGTGTGGAGATTACTAACATGAGATCAGTGCTGTGAAAGTCGTTTTCCTGTCTGTGGTGTAGTCCTGCTCTGTAACCGGGACATTTCTGTACTTCACAGATCTCACCGTAATCTAAAGATCACTTTCATTCTAATAATAAATATGTGGAATTAGGTGGAATCTGAGTTGCTGTAGTACAACTTTAAAGGCAGATCATGGCTTAATACAAATTAGTGTAAAAAAGAAAAGGGTAAAGGGCAGACGGTGAGTGAACTAGTGACTCTGAATCCTTGTGAACTTGATGCAGCGACCCTGCAACACAAACAACACACACAACATGTCAGATAAAGTCCCACAGATAACGAGCTACACATGAAAGCTCCTTCTCATGTCTCACTCTTCATCCTGAATGAAAGCACATGTGGTTTAAAGCAGCAGGGACACACGAGGCTGGGTAATGCAGATCACGTGTCTCTGTCGCCCCCTAGCGGCTGACTGCTGTAGCGTCTCTAACCCCACCCGAATCCTGAGGAACACATGGAGCTCTGTTCGTGGATGTCTGGGGAAATTCTGTGGCACGTTTCATTCTGTCAGGACTGATACAATAATGACTGACTCTATACATTGTGTACATATATTTTACAGAAGGTAATGGATGATATTTATCATGAATCAAAGCAAGAACGAACAGATTGTCTGTAACTGTCTCTATTTCTTAGTGATGTGTCGTTTGTGAAGGAGTCGACTCTTTGAATCGACTCTTCTGAGTGAAGGATGAAAGACTCATCAGACTCATCAGAAATCAGCCTTTTTTCTGCTCCTCTCATTTTCTAACAGATGTAGCTGTAGTGTGTGGTGTACTTTAATCAGAAGGCTTCCCCACGTCAGCTGAGCGTTTGTGGTATTTCTGAGTCGTGTGTTTGACTCAATCAATCAAACCATCCATCCATCCATCCATCCATAAATCCATCCATCCATAAATCCATCCATCCATCCATAAATCCATCCATCCATCCATCCATAAATCCATCCATCCATCCATAAATCCATCCATCCATAAATCCATCCATCCATCCATCCATCCATAAATCTATCCATTCATCCATCAATCCATCCATAAATCTATCCATCCGTCCATCCATCCATCCATAAATCTATCCATCCATCCATCCATCCATAAATCTATCCATCCATCCATCCATCCATAAATCTATCCATTCATCCATCAATCCATCCATAAATCTATCCGTCCATCCATCCATCCATAAATCTATCCATCCATCCATCCATCCATAAATCTATCCATCCGTCCATCCATCCATCCATAAATCTATCCATCCATCCATAAATCTATCCATTCATCCATCAATCCATCCATAAATCTATCCATCCATCCACAAATCTATCCATCCATAAATCTATCTATCCATCCATCCATCCATCCCTCCATCCATCCATCTATAAATCTATCCATCCATCCATCCATCCATCCATTGAGTAACACATCCGTCTGTCTATCTATCTATCTATCTATCTATCTATCTATCTATCTATCTATCTATCTATTTTGTTTGTTTGTTTATGTTTAAACGAGTGGTCTGTAGCAGGCAGGTATCTGTCTGGCCTGATGGAAAGTGAGTCAGACGTCTCTTCAGTGTCGGTGAGGTCAGAGGTCACCCGGCACACTGAGCTGGGCGGAGTAACAGAGTCTCCTCTCTGATCTTTATGAGTTTAGTAAAATGACCCACTGACTTTAATTCACATCATGATGAGCTCCAAACTCTTTCCTTCATTTCTCCTTCCTGTTATCCCTGAGAAATCTGTTTCAGTAACCGCAGAGTCAGCAGATTCCTTCTGCTGTAGATCCCGTCACAGGAACAGAACCGTACCTTGTCATGTGCTGTGGGTCTCATCACCGCGACTCGGTCGTACTGCCGCCGGAGTAAAGCTAGCAGAGCGTCGAAACGGCCCTGAGCGAGCAAACAGGAACACGGCGTTACACTGAGGACCGTACAGCGCTGTTCTATGAACTGTTCATTAGGCTGCATTAACATTAACATAATAACATAATCAGAAGCGTAAAAAGGATTTTCTCCGCAGTATGAACTCTAGACTCACCTTAATGGGGGTGTACCATTTAGATGGAGGTGGAGGTGGGTGGGGCGGCGGTGGTCTGCGAGGAGCTTTTACGATGGGCTCCTCCAGCTCCTCGTCCTCGGGCATTGTGACCACCGCGTTTTTGGCTTTCTCCAGCCGCGCTCCTTCCTCCGTTGAGCCTTTTCCTCCCCAGCGAACCTGTCAGACGTACATTACATATTTATAACTCCACATTCTGCAAATGTCTGATACTGGCCATGTCTGATTTTATTATGCACAGATATAAGTTATGCCCTGGTCTCCTATCTGACGTTGTGTTAGAGCACCGCAGAGTAGCGTAGAAAAAAACTGCGTAAACACTGACAATAAACACCACCAGAATCCAAAACTCTCTGATGGTGGACTTTTAGATCCCGTGACCAAAAGAGTGAATGAATATTCTAATGAATGAATAAGTCTATGAAATAAAATGTAGAATTTAAATACAAAAACAGACCAAATAAATAAATAAATAAATAGGTAAATAAATAAATAAATAAATATGCAAATGTAAAATTAATTTTATTTTATTTTATTTATTAATTTGTGTCTTTTTTTTACCATCAGACTGGACATAAATGTAGAAAGAAAATCAGGCTACTCTCAGGCTAACATGTCAAATAAACAGTTTACTTCTGTGTCAATAACCAAATCTTTTGCAGAAAATAACAAATTTGTGTTCATTGAATAAAAAAAAAAAAAACACTTAAAAAGTGGCACGGTGGCGCAGTGGATAGCGCTGTCGCCTCACAGCAAGAAGGACCCGGGTTCGATCCCCGGGTGGGGCGAC
>JAOTRJ010000009.1:22979421-22990238 GCA_028564905.1 Leptodoras praelongus | reverse complement strand
GGAGGCCCTACACCATACTAATACATTATTGTGCTCTAAAATGACAGGTGTTTCAGTTTCATTGTCTAACCCCTGTACTTTATTTTAATCACATATAATTTCTTAATTTCTTCAATATTATCTCTCTTTAGTTTCAGTTTAAAAAACTCCTGTTTTAGTTTCAACGATTTGTAGTACAGACATGATTTCCATAACATTTATTACAGAACTGATCATCGATAGTCACTCAACTAATCTAATGAATGTAATTTTAAAAAATGAAGCACTCTTCTTTTATTTCATTCATTCTTAATCTTTTGTGTCTGTCTGTTTTAATATAATTTTTTTCTTTTCTCTTTTCTTCTTTTTAATTCTCCTTTTTTTTTAAAATCAACCTGCTATTTTATATAAGATCCCTAAATGACAGAGGGAAGGTTAGAATAATTCCAGTAGACTCAGGTGTGGGAGTCGAGGACTGGGAGGTCAAATATAACACGTGGGGTAATGGTAATGGTTCCCTGAATGATTTCCTTGATAAAGAAGATTTAGATGTAGAGGACAGCAGGCCAAATAACAGCATTCACTTCGCAAGATCTAATCAGGATTCCATGATTAGAGAACAGCCTCTGAAAAGAAAAGTCAGTCCTGCCTATCCAGAGGGTTACCAGACCATCGATCGAAGACTGAGAAAGAAGGTTGGGGAACCTGTTGGATTTGTAAACAGAAGAACGGAATACATTGAGGAAGACTTGTTCAATGCTGATATCGCTCTCCTGCGGCAGAAACGGGGAGAGCTCGTGCTGCGTCAGGTAGCAGAAATGGAAGAAGTTGAAAACATGATGCCTTGCCTGAAGCCATACAAAAATGGCTTGTTCTACAAAACTAGAATACCAGCTAAAAACAAGTACATGGCATATCAAGACAAAGGCTCCGATGAGATCCGAGGATCTGAGGAGAAGTTAGGTGAATTCTGCTTGGAAAATAGTCAATACTACATACAGTACATGAAAGAGTCATCTTTTGGGGTGAAGCTGAACGATTGGAAGACTACAAAGGGTAAAATTGGCGGATGGACCCCAGAAGTCATGTTGTCTCCTGTAGAAGTACCCAGTGATGACTATGTTGATCCACTAGATGAACTTCAATGCCTGATGGAGACGGTGTCAGAATATCTGGCTGAAAAAGAAGAGGAGATCAGTAAGTATGCTTCCCTGCCTGAAAGCAAATCGAGGCTGTCTTCCCAGAGTAGTGCAAGGACAGAATCCTTTGGTGATGAACAAGGTGTCACCTCTAAGGAGTCAAAACAAGACAAAGATAATGAGTTCAAAGAAAGAAATTTGTCTGAACAAGGATCAAGCAAGAAGAATACCATGAACTTATTTAGCTCCTTCAAAGATAAAATTGTCCCAAGTTCAAAACAAGCAAAACCATATTCTGTTATGTGTGCTGAAAATTCTGATTATGCTATAACTAGCTCTGGTTTATCCAAATTATTTTCATTTGTCACAAAGTCTCCAAGCCCAGCACCAGTTGCTGTGGTATCCCCGACTCAGGAAGCTCATACAAGGAAGTTCCTAGTTTCTTCTCAACCATCGGATGCAAAGCTACAAGAGGTCATTCAAATGAGTAATACCCAGATGCAAAGTAACAGTGACATATGTCAAAATGTAAAAGAATGCCAGCCATCCTCTTCTGTAAGCTCAGAGTTAAGACAAGCAAACCCTCAGACTTATTTGTCTGGAGTTGTCTGGAACGGAACAAGCCAGAGTTTTTCAGAAATCAGTAAGAGTCAGGGGCTTTCAGTAGATCAATCCATAGAGACACACAACAATGAGAACATATCACAAGAATCTAGTAAAGAGTTAGGATTTTTCGGTCCCTTGAAGAAATCATTTAGCTCTCTTAACTCTCCAGTGCCTCACATACCTCCTCAACAGCACACACAAACAATTTTTCCTGTCTTCAGATCTCAAAATGATGCCAAAGAAGAAAAATCTTTAAAAGCCGCATCGTTTAGGAGCAATGTGGAAATTCCTTCCTTTAATCCAGACAATGTGGCTACCCAACAAACGCCCCAAAAGACGGAAAGGGGAATATTCTCTGGACTCCTAAAATTTGTCTCAGGTGGTGATACTGCTGGTGAGCATAAAGGTTCACCACAAAATACCGTCAAATCAGATCAGACCGCTTCTGCTAAAAGTAACCCTGCATCTAAAGTTGCTTTAAATCCCAACAAAGCTCAATCTCCAGCTCAGAATCTTGCTGGAATGCAGCCCATGGTGCATGGTTACAAGACTGCACCAAATGAAGATTTGCAGGCTGTGAATCCACAAGGCCAGAGGTTCCTGAGCCAGAGCTCTCAGCCACCTCCTGGGTCAAGTCAAAACCTTGTAAGAAGTGAACACCAGAAACCAGTAAAGAAAGAAAATGAACAAATCCTTAATATGCAACAAACTCCAAATATAGACACACATTCTTCTAAGGAACAGAATACTTCTCAGCCAGAACTTCAAGGCTTATATAGTAATGCGTTTAAATCTGCATCTTCTGATGACACAGCAGGTCCTAAAGCAGATCTTCACTCTGTAGAAAGAGGCTTGAAATGCACTTCTACTCGTGATGGGTCAAAAGACATGCAGTCCAACCCAATACACCAAAGAACTGAGGCATGTCAAACAGCAAATAACGTTCAGACCCATCTTGAAAATCATCCACAAGCACGCAACCCATCTCCGTCTGGAGTCCCGATTGTATCAGGTAAGGAACCAGATCAAAAGCACAGAAAACCCATAGACTGCCAACTCCCTCAACAACCTCCACCACCTCAGCAAGCATCTTCTCAACGAGGAAGTCTTTTGTCTGGTCTTTTCAAATTAGTTTCCAATGATAGTGTCTCAAATAATCAAGCTGACTGCCCCAGAGAGAGTGCCAGTGCATCTCAACCAGCAAGTGAACATACTGGCTTTTTCTCTGACCTTTTCAATTTATCATCAGATCATTTATTTGCTGCTCGGTCTGCATCAACTCGAGAACAACCAAAACCAACTGATATAAGTTCTTTAGAGACTAAATCCACTGACCAGTACTGTCCTCTAGCTGAAAAAGATACCCCGTCAGGAATCTTGTCTGGAATGTTTAACAAGTTAAGAGCTTCTTCTGAAGAAGTGGCACAAAGTAAATGTGACCAGGAACAACAACACCTGAATGTTCAGAATGAGACTTCTTCTCAAGATGTGTCATCATGTAAACAACGGACTCAACTAAAGGCTGTAGTGAGAGACCAGAAGGCGCCTGGTTCAGGGGGGCAGTCTGTGCAATGTGGTACAAGCTCCACAAGCTTGATTTCACCTTCAGGGGCTGACATGGAAAAAGACAAAGGAACAAATAGCAGTGCTTTGTTTGATACTCATCCTCACAGATGTAATGTCACTGTTGTAAATGATGTGCCCGTCTACAGTGATGACAATACTTTGGACCGGACCACTTTGGCAAGTCGTGAAGGATCAAAACAAATGGATGCGACCCATATTTCAAACAGCACACGCCATTTGCCAGAGATGTCAAATTTTCCAGATTCTTCTTCCTCAAATGAAGTAAAGAACATTTACAGTACTGACCATCTTTCTTCCTCCACTTTTGGCTTCACAGGTCAAGTACAGACACCACAGCCATATTTAACACAGAGCTACCCCTCCTTGTATAGTTTCCCAAATGACTCTCATGCTTATCACAATAACTCATTTTATGAAAATGGTCCTAACTATGAACACTATTGGAACAAAAATACTGTTCCAAGAGAACAATTGAATAACCGATCACCGAGCTACGATCCGTGTGAATATAGTCATGTGCCAAGTTTAGAGTCATCTCAAAGCCTGAGCATGAATGCGGATGAATATCACCAGTACTATTCAACGCTTGAATGGATGGCATTCAACAACAGTCATCAGGAAAATCAGCAAGAGTATCACAGGAATATAGCCAATAATATAAAAGTGAAAAAAATGTGGAGCAGCCATAATAGTTTAGATAATATCAGTAACTGTGGGTACTTTATTGAAGAAGGAGGTGCTTTAAACTTGAGCAAAAAAGGCAAGGCTAAATTTGGCAGTTGCCAATCATTCAGTGAGGAGAGCTCCTACAGTTTAAATAGTGTAGCGTATCTTGAAGGATATATTGAGGAACAACCAACAAATTTATCTTACTCTGCTAATAGAGAACAGATATACACAAGAACATATGGACAACCTGAAAGCAATGAATGCTATCCTGGTTTAATTGGTTGCCCTGATGCCTGGAATTATCCTTCAGCAACAACTGCAGATATAGAGGACTATGCATATTATGAAGATACAGAATGGTACCAACAATGGCTCTTACTTCTAGAGCAGGGTATGTGGTGGCCAGCAGATGATGGAGATTGTGGATACTTTGTCTACACTGATCACGAGTATATCTATGCTTTGCTGACCGATGGGTCTGGTCACTATGTCTATGTATGCGCTCCAGAAGAGGAGTTGTGGGCAAATGACCTGACATCTGACAGCTGTCCAAGTGTCTTGCTCCACAATGAGATGGTTATGGTATGTGGTTTCAAAGTTCCTCTCTACAATGAGGATGAACTATTCTGGTTTCCAGGACAAGATCAGAGTGGGGCTCAGCTTTTAAATGCGCCCCTTGACCTATCTGATGCCTATAGGAAAGGTAATGAAATTATGAATATGAACTTGGAAAGGTTCTCCCAGATGTTTGAGAGCTCTGTTCCTGCTCAAAGACAGCAAGCTATGGATTTTTCATTGTATCGGTTAAACAAGGTTAAAATGGACACAAGGCAACAGACACAGAATGCTAACCAGGAAGAAGGAATACTGGATCTGACAGTTAATGCAAGTAATTCCAATCTTAATAACAGAAGAACCAAAGAAGTGCTTTCTCAAAAAGTTTGTATTTCTGTTTGCCCAACTCCAACAACACCGTCAGGTGTTTACAGTTGTTACCAACCACGGCAGAGACGTCATTCACCCTTTGGATTACAAGTAAAGCATGTAGATGACATATCCGAGGAAGAATGGCGAAAAAGAGTTCAGCCAGCTCAGAAACCCATCAAGAAACTATCATCTCTCTTTTCTTCTCTTGCTGGAAAAAGTCAAGAGTCAGAGTCGCACAGAAATGTAACAGCCTCTAAAACTTCCACAACTGCCACAAATGCAATACATCTTGGAATGATTCAAGAGAAATCGGACAGGACTTCATTCCCAGGAGCCCAAAGTGAGAAGGAGGTTAAGGTCAACGATGTTTCTCCTTATGTAACCCCAAAAGAAAGCATAAATCAGCAGAACTCAGAAATTAGGTCAAGAGCTCAAAGTGCAACTCACAAGCCTAAACTGGCTAGACAGGCCACTATGTCTCAGCAGTCTTCTATTCCTGATTCTTCTACAAGTTCAACAAACATATCTATCAAATCGGATTCTTCTTTAGATACACAAGATCATGAAAAAACTTCTGAGCAAAATCAAGGAGGCGTTCTAAGTTTTTTGAGGAATGCCATAGGAATAGGGGAGCCAAATCAAGAGTCTGCAACTTGTCAAGTTGTTACAAAGCAAACAGTATTACACATGGACAACATGACTACTCGGCTGCCATCAAAGGAGTCCTGTTCACAAAAATTATCTGCACATCAGTCTTTTGGTTCAGGAAACGATGCCGGAGAAACAAGCCATGTTAATCATAGGACTGAAGGGATTCAGAAACCACAGAAACAGGGTAGAATCAATCTGGGTAGAGAATCTGATATCCCCAGAAGATCACAGACAACTCAGGAACAAATGCCCAAGAGTGCATCAAATATATTTTCCCCTAATGTTAATGATGGACTGAATTTGAGAGGTTCTCAAACACCAACTAGTTGCAATAAATCAGAACCTTCTCAATGTCAGGTGGGAGGTGAATCTGCAAAAAACACAACAGGCAACAAAATCTTGTCTTTATTTGGCAGTTTCACAGAAAAGACTGCATTGTTTAATCAACATACTGAAAAAACAACTCAAAGGGAGACATCAAATATAGGTTTCTCACTTTCTGTGTTTAATGCCACTCAACAAACCAGCACGCTACACACTGGATCATCAGATCAGGCTGCTTCTCCAAAACAGGCATCAGGAATAAAGGTTTTGGATGCGTTTAGTGGTCCTAATCTACAGCAGAATTCATCACCAGTTAGGTCTACCAGTCAGCAGTCATCTCATGGAACTGCACACCAAGATCCACCAAACACAACTTCACAAGAGACAGGATCTCTTTTTGGTGGAATATTAGGTGGCCTTTCCACTTATAATGATGGACCAGTTAAAAGCTTGTTTTCTAGGCTTGGCAGATCCAGCCCACAACCTTCATCCACCTCACAACCAACAACTGGTCCAACAGCAGATAATGAATTTTCAGAAGCGCCACCCAAACATCTACAGGGGGTTGATATAATTGATGGTGCACAAAAAACACAACCTGCTGTCAGAAATCTGCAAGAAGCAATTCCTCAAAAAGAGCCACCTAGAAAAGGTCTACTCTCATTGCTTGGTGTTCAGGGTCCACAAGATGGACCCATCCAGAGTGGATTTTTCTCAGCCTCCAGTGGGAATAAAGGGGCAGCAAAAGGATTATTCTCAATGTTTGGCAAACCAAGCCATGAGCAAAATGTTGAGACTGGCCTTCAAATAAATGCACAGGCCAACCTTTTCCCTGGAGCAGGTTCAATGGAAAATGAGCAATGTACTAAATATTCAGAGAAGGATATGCCCTCAGGCTCTAGTACTTCCACCCCACAGCAACCAGATTATATTAATTCTGCATTACCTGATGATAAACTACCTATTTTCAGCACCCCAACTAAACCATCTTCTATTTCTCTCCCAACTGAATCTCCAGGTACAGGTTTGCTGCCAGTACTTAGTAAGGTTAATTTTCAGTCCAATGAAGCACTGCCTATACAGACTTGTACGTCTACAGAAGCTGTTCCTGCTGTTTCAAAGGATATTACTTCAGTTGCTGACACAAGTTCTGTACCTTTGGAATCACCTTGTAATTTACCCACCTCTCCTGTTTGTTCAGGACCTGAGGTCACCTCTCAGAATGCAGCATCTGGTTTATTGTCAATGTTCAATGAGCTACGCTCCCAAAATACAGCCCCTCAAGCCCCTGGCTCTGTACTTGGTGGAATTTTTCCAGGTACCACAGGACAAAAGGACATTCCTGGCAAGAGCCTGTTTTCTATGTTTTCTGGCACGAGTTCAAAGTTCAGTTCAGATGCAGAGGATCATGGACCTTCAGCCTCAAAAGAAGTCCCTGGAAAAAGTTTGTTTTCCATGTTTGGTGGGACAGGACCACAAGAGCATTCACGTCCAACATCGTTATTGGGAGGCATTTTTCCTGGTAGCATTACTCCTAAAGATGCTTCAGGAAGAAGTTTGCTTTCTATGTTTGGTGGTTCCAGTCCAACAGCACCACCCAGTCAGACAGAAGCAACATCCAAACCTCCTGAAGCTGAAGAACATCTTCAGGGAAGTACTTCAAAGGACATGTTTTCCAACAAAGAAAAGAATATTGAACTACAAAAATCTCAGGTTATGAGGTCTGGAGATTCTGGAGAACATCACAAAATAGCTAACACAGTTTCAGGTGATGCTACTATTAAAAAAATTGAGGGTACTGAGCCAATGACTCAGCACCCACAATCTGCATCATCAAGACAACAAAACCTTTGTCATTCCATCACTGAAGCAGAGAAAGAAACGATAAAGGGAAAAGCTACAGTAGATAGCGAGGACATGGCAGAGTCTCCTGCTTTTTATGGAGAATTAGTTAGCAGTACTTGTGCATGGCCAGAGCAAAATGAAAAACAGAATCTGCAAGAAAATGAGGTCCAACCTAAACAAGAAGATATGAATATACCAGAATCTGTAATTGCAGAAACAGAAGGTAAAGAAAAACCGGCTGATGTGAAGTCTGTTTTTGAAACATCAGCTGATGTCGTCTCTGGGTTCTTATCTAAAATGTTCACTGGTGCCAATGACCCTTCTAAAACATCAAATGGTCATTCGTCTTCATCACAACCTTCACGTTTTATGTCCACATCCACAAAAGGGTCTGAGTCACAACTGGCAACCTCTTTCTTTGGCGTCCCAAGTAGCTTGCCAACTGACTCTCTAAAAAGTGATCTGCTTGGTTTGTTCAAATCACATCAGACAGTGACCCCAGCGGAAGCGTCATCTTCAAATTCAGATTTAAATTCTGCACCCTCAGCTGAATCAACTGACTCTTCTTTCCATGACCAAAGAACGCCTAATGATGTAGTATCATCTTCAGGGGACGTAAAGTCGACAGACTATCTAAGTAAAATAGAAACAGAATTGCCACAGCATCAAGTCAGCAAGTCTGAGGACCCAACTACAGATTTACCTTCAAGCGTGAACCCACCTGAAGTTACTTCCTCAAGAAGTATTTGTAATGATGAAGTAACTGAATGTGATATAGTGTCACAGAAACCAGTTGTCATTGTTGAAGAATCTGAATATACATTGACAGACAAGTCAGGACCTGCTCAACAGCCTCCTGTATCAGAATCATTCCAGTCCACCATGTTTGGCATGGCTGGTTTCTCTCCACCAAAGTTTACTTTCACTGAAGCTGAAAATACCTGGATGTCTTTTGGGTCTTTATTTTCCTCAGCAGCTAGTAAAGCTAGTCTTCCCAAAATGCCACAAACTGATACAACTGGGCTTTTGTCAGGATTCAAGTCATTCTCAACAAGTTTGTTTTCAGAAGAGAAGCCAACAGCATCAGCATATGAACCTCCATCATTGGCTGGACCAAAAGTAGGCTTGTGGCAAAAAGAAATGCCAATACCTACAAAAGAACAGACCAATGGTGTTGTTACAGCTCAGCCTAATTCTCCAGGTTATCCAAAAAGTATCTCAAGTGAAGCAGAACTTTTTGTTTCAAAGGAAATGAAAGAAGATGTCAGCACAATTGACAATAAAGGTATACAGGGAACTGAGATAGATTTAGACAGATCTGAGTTTGAGGACCAGCATAAAAGCATAGGTTCTCTAGCTGACACCAAACTCCAAGAGAGTGTGTCCACACTTCAGATAGGTTATCCATCCCAAACAGAGCAGGAATCTCAGATCCAGCTCCCATCCTCTGCAGCTCTCTCTTCTGGATTACAACAGGAATACAAAAGTGCAAAAAGGCTAGTAGCATCATAAATATCTCCCAAAACATTTATGATGAACTAACCTCAACATTAGTGTTACTGGTAGTGGCTCCCTGAGTGTTTCTTGTTTTTGTTTTTTTTAATCAAGTGTTTGTGCATACGTACTGTATATACAGTCGTATTTCAATTATTGTGTCTTGTGTGTTCCAATATCTCATACTATCTCATACTATCTCAACTCCCTAGCTCAACCCATTCCAGTAGTTTCCTCCTATCCTGTACCTAAGTACATCTATTTTGATTTGCTGTTGTATTCAGTATATAATATTAAAAATGTTTGGAGGCTTATTGTGCTGGTCTTTTTTTTGTCCTCCTACACAGTCCTGCTGGCAGTAGTCATTTTGGATCTTCAGGAAACCTCAGTCAAGCCAGTTATCCACTAAGTGAACTAGGCCAGGAGAGTGTTACAGTTTCAGAGCCAAAGGAGTCCTACCACTCATTCCACAGTACAGGATATCGCCCACCTGCAAATGGACACCACCCAGCCAACGGACATACCTCCTGGGGAGAGGACGAGGGGTTAAAATCTAATCAAGAGAAAGGAAGGAGTGAAAGCATCACCTTAAAGAAAGACGATGTTCCCCAAGTGGAGAGTAGGCAAGAAATATCTCGGAGGTATGTATATGCTTGGATGTGCTTTGTGATAAAATTGGATGTTTCTTGAATCTACTGCAATCTATTCTGTTGCTTTGAGGGATCTGTATGTAGGTAGGTAGTTTATGTTTAATGCTTAATATGTTGCCACAATGCTGCTAGACAGGATGCGATTCGCTAATAAGCTGAGTTAGTTGGTTGAGAGATCAGGGAATAGGTACATTTCCTGATGCTTGTACTGACATTTTTCTCAAGCAACCCCTTTGAGTTATACCACGTCATCGCATGGTCTCTGCAGTAGAGCATACAGTGTGTGCATTTTCACTGAGCAGGTACGGGCCAAATGTTAGAACATATTAAACTATAAACTCATCTCAAAGCAGGCGTGTCTGTCTCAGTTTCCAGGAAGACGGATCTGCTTCGTCTGTCTCGATTTCTCGATTGCGCTGGTTGAAGGCCTTCAACAAAGTGAGACTTCAGCTTCAAGAGGTATAGTTGGGAGCTCATATCCTCCATCTTGTCTGACTGTTCCTTTTCCACTTTATCTTTCTTTTATCTTACTTAAAACACGTAGAGAAGTATTTTATCCTTAATATTTGCCTTATAATCAACACCTTACCACAGTATTGTTCTGTCAGGTAAGTATAAATCACATTCCTGCTTTACTTTGACTCGCTCTTGGCCTGATGGCTTTGATTGGTTGAGTTTCACCACATTTCTGTAATGGTATCATTTTAAATCGGTGCAACAACAAAATATTCAATATGAACATCCTTGTCTATTAAATGGCTAATTGTATTGAACTGGTGGTCATTTAATAGGCAAGAAATGTTTTTTTACTTTTTTTTTTTATTATGTCAGCCAGGTGAGATGCTGAGATATTGCGACTTCAGTCCACATACAGTACAGGCCAAACGTTTGGACACACCTTCTCATTCAATGCGTTTTCTTTATTTTCATGACTATTTCCATTGTA
>JAOTRJ010000009.1:22666137-22676152 GCA_028564905.1 Leptodoras praelongus | reverse complement strand
CCCCACCCGGGGATCGAACCTGGGACCTTCTTGCTGTGAGGCGACAGTGCTACCCACCGAGCCACCGTGTCGCCCTATAGCAGCAGGTCCTTTCCTCAAATTCTCTTGAATATCATAAGAAAAAAGAAACGTATCAGACGACAACTCTGACGCCTCCAAAAGGCATGACTAAACATCTCTTCACGGCAAACCTCACCACATTACAGGAGATTACAGGATTGAAACACCAATTAGCAAAGATGTACATTTTCTATAGATAGATTCATATCTATCCTAGGGGAGCATGTCAGGGAGGTGATTTGGGGAAGGAAACTCCACAGAGACAGTAAACAGAGCTCACGAACACACCGGAGACACCATCATGATCACCAAGCTGACGTAGCACCTGTAGATACTGCCGGGTTTATCACTTCGTTTTGACTGTCTGTTCAGATTTCACATCGTAATACAAATCATTTTTATGTATCATCTGTTCAGTTGCACTATGATTAATATAAACGATATTGCTGGAATCTAACATCTAACATCAGTCGTGGTTTTTGTAGTTTACATTTTCTGAGCTTAAAATGGCCTTGAACTCAAAATATTTGAATATCATGAAAAAGATCATGCAATCATTGTTAATCATAACCCACTCTCACCTCGAGCCAGGACTTTGTTCTAATAAAAAACACAAGTTTTCTAAAAAACACAAGGTTCTAAAAAGTCTCTCTCTCTTCTCTCTCTCTCTCTCTCTCTCTCTCAAGATTGTACCTTTACAGCCACTTTATAAAGAAACCGAATCATTTATCGAAGGTTATTTAATATAAAAAAAAAAAACGGTTTTCTAAGTACACAAATGTCCCTGAAAGTTATCATTCTTTTAAGCAACAGAATCAAAAAGAAAAAGTTCAAATTCAGCATTCTACCCAATAAGTAGTGCTGAAATAAGTAGTGTGTTTATATACTGGTTGAAATGTTACATCATAAAATGTTTCCCATATTCAAATACGGTGTTTTAACGCTGCATAAGCAGCACGCCTGGATGTCTTGTAGACGTTTATAGATTTGTAGACGAGGACAATTTAATAAAAGTGAGTAATTATGCAGAGAGTCATGTCTGACTGCTGACACGTCATTTCTGTGATTCGTGTTCTCCCTATTGAAAACGCATTGCCTAACATCGCGTAGTACTGTGCAATATATTTAGATTCCCGTCACCTTCTTCAGTCCTCCAGCAGCCTGGAGCTTCACGCAGTCGTGTCCGGATTGCGACACTGCACTTTCAGTCACGTTCCTCTTGCGAAATTCTCTACCCCCTTTATTACCCCGTCCACCCCCATGCTAGGAATGTGGGGCATGTGCTCAGTAGTAAAAAAAAAAGTAGTAAGTATTGGAGGTGGTGTTCCAAATATAAATAGGGTTCAAGAGTTTACTTCCCAGACACATTATCTCATTCAGGAGCGTCACAAACGAGATCCAGAAAAATCCACCGCTCCGGTCAACCATATTGGGAAATGATTGATATCGATGAAGGCTATCCCTAGTGCTATCGATGAGCCAGAAACCTGAAGACGGAGGCAGCGCTGGAGGGAAGGGGGTGGGGAGGGGAGAGGTCAAAGGGCACAGGAAGAAGGGAGGAACATTTTTGGAGGAAGGGATGGAATTAGGTTGGGGTAATAACAAAAGACAAACCACCCAAGCCTCAAAAGATCTCTTTCAGGATGCACATGTAGGACTGATAAGAGCAGCTAAGGCTTTTTCACTTCAGCACAGGAGAATCAGTGGGGAAAACGCTCTGAAGCAATCCGCTTGCAACAGACTTCACCACATAGATTGTTCTTAATCTTATTCCTCTTTTATTTCCATTTCGTTTAAAGAGAAGGTTTCCTTGTTATTTATTATTATTTATTATTTATTCCTTGGGTTATTAGCATTTAATTTTAATTGCGTCTTTCACCTGTGGAAACCTGTAGAAGATTTGAATGAAGCGTATTTACTTCAGCACTGAATATGACAAAGCCGTTTTGTTCTGTGTTCCCAAACCGATCTACAGTTTAATTACATTTTATAATTTAAAGGGCTTTCATTTGCTTAAAATGTTTTTATTTCCTCCTTTTCCTCCTCCTTTTCCTCCTCCTTTTCTTCCCACTATTACTACTTTGTCTCATAAACATTTCAACACAACCTAATTAAATAGATTCATTCCACATTAAACATGATTATTACAAATCAACAAAATTCAACAGCTTTCTTTGAAATAAACCGTTTTTATTTTTTATTAAATTATAAATAATTATAAATAATCATTTTCGAACTCGTGTACATTTTAGTAGAAGTATTCTGTTCGGTTTTAATATAATTATTACAATTCAGAAACACATTTCAGCTATAATTATTTACAAAACAACAAACCGAACACTTTTCATTTTCTACATTTCAATAAATGAACATCTTATAAGCACATACCTAAACTAATAATTATATAAATTATGCAAACTGTATTTACACAAGCACTTCTGTAGGATTATAATGAATTCATACAGGATGTATATATGGTTTATATTTATTTATTTCCCCCAGTGTCGACCGGGGAACCTCACAATCCGTCTGTGTTAGTGTGATATGTTTCAGTAATTAAATAAAACTGGTCACATTTTCCACGATGGAAATTTCTAGTGAATTCTTAGAAATCAAATTAGTAACATAAGAAACATCTAAAAAGCTAGGAATGAAATAAACAGACACACACACACATTTTAAGGAAAACAAAAAATAATCAGATTTTTAATAAGGTTTTCATTTAGATTTGTATCTTCATTATAAACTAAATCCTGCTGAGCTTTTGCATCAGGTTAATTTAGTCTTGTGATTCAAATTTCGTTCTGAAATGTATTTGCAGGATTGTAATGATCAGTTTAGAATTATACCAGGGTATGAGAGTACGATCACGTTCATCAGATGTTCTTCAAGGCTTCTGTGGAAATGTTAGACTTATAAATGACGTCCAGGACAAAACCGTTCCGTCAGAATAATCCTTAAGGGAGATTAGAATTGTTTTATGGTTGTTTTATGAGGAGCGAATTTATGAGATTGCAAACAAAATGCAAAAGAATGATTGTGGTTCCCAGTTTAAAGTCATTTATGGGATTTTGTTATCACAGGATCACAAACGCGGTGAGACGCTGACGCACTGCGAAGCATCTTTACCTTTAAACATCACGGTTCATCACGGTTTATTTTACGTCATTAGAGTATTGGTGTAACACTAGACTAACTATACTATGTATAGCCTATAAGTAGCAACATAATGAAAATAATTCCAAGCATAATGGAAGTTTATTTCTTTTCCTCTGTGCTTTTATTTTGCACTAGAATGCTTTTTAAAACTCTAAAAGGAAAAATTATATAAAGATTCTGGTTTGCTTTTTTAAAGCAATCTATAGAGCTGAAGGTCAGAAATGCTAAAGGCAAAGATCTAAAACAAAAACAAATCTTTCTTTAATATTAATATAAGCTAAAGAAAAGAAAAGAAAAGAAAAGAAAAGAAAAGAAAAGATCTCAATCTCAATCTCCCAATTTCAGGGTTGAAAATTTAAAATAAAAAAATGTTGATTTAGTTTATACAGTAGCATTTGTAGTTGATCTACCTATCTTTATATCTTTATATCTATCTATCTATCTATCTATCTATCTATCTATCTATCTATCTATATATCTATCTATCTATTTATCTATCTCTCTCTCTATCTATCTATCTATCTATCTATCTATCTATCTATCTCCCCATTCCGGGGTTGTCCTGTTTGACCGCAGTTTTGTTAAAGACTATTTTAATTATCTGTCAAATGTACTTGGAAAGATGCATCAAGCTGTTTCAGATTCCACTGATGTTTTTTTATTTACTTTAGAGTCTGGTCAACAACTTGAGAGAGAGAGAGAGAGAGAGAGAGGCAGAGCACGAGAGAAACTCATCCCTCCTCTTTTTCTTCGCAGCCTATTGAATTCCTGCACCAGTCTCACATCAAACACTTTTTTTTCCTGATTAACTGCACAATCAGATCCCTTCATATGAAGGGAGGAAAAGAGAGACGGGGGAATGTGGGCCCTTTCCCACCAGACAATACCATTATTTCAGCTCCCTTGGCTAGGAATGCCAGATTTCACAGCCCACTACCCTCCTCCAGCTGTCACTCAAGGCACAATAAGGGGGGGTTCGGGCACCACCCACTTTACTTCGGCCCACCCTGTAGCTCCATAAGCCCCTGATCGAGTGGACCAGACTGCAGCCCAGTGCACGGTGAGATATATAACTGTGCTGCCGGTTCATCAGGGCTCATGTGCTTGGGGAGAGTGGGGTAATGATAATGGTGTAATGAATTACAACAACAATTATGATCGTATTGATTACAGAACAATTAATGAATAAAATTACAATAAAATATTATATTTTTATTTTATAGTTATAATATGATAATAATATAATAATAAAATAATAATAATAATAAAAATAAAAATAATTATTATTATTAGTGTTGTTGTTATTATTATAATTACTATTAACAATTATCCAATTAAATCAAAAGTAAATTAAATTCAAATAAATTACTAATTTAATAAAATACTACAATTTTTTTTTTGTATTATTATTATTATTCACATTGGATATATTTTAATGGTGATGGATGGTTTCTTATTCTATTTATCTAGAATAGTATATCAGAATAATAAACATATTTAAATTATATCTGGGTTTAAAACACACACACACACACACACACACACAAAGAAAGAATTTACATTCATGATAGGCTCCATGTACCAATGCAACAAGTAAAAATAAGAACAATTAATAAAATATTTTTTAACTGTAGAAGATACAGATGGAAATCAGCCTTCAGTAATCAGTGTGTTCTGAATAATATAATAGTACTGAATCATATTTATAAGGAAAGGGAAATTATAATTAATTATAATTATAATATAATTACGCATATAAATATAATTATAATATAATTACTTTTAACAAGCAAAAGAAAATCGTTTATATGTATTGTATAGTGTATAAAACTGAGCAAACGAACCTCACCCGGACTTTATAATGACAGTTTATAACAATGCCCATAAATAGTAGAATGTTTGCTCTGGACCGGAAGTCGGTCACACCGTCGATATGGCTGCTGTTCAGGAAAGAAATTTGTGAATGAAACACTCGTCCGCGGATGTCGTCCAATTAAAATACGCAGTGGCGCTTGTCGGGTCACGTGATTCATTCCTGGAACGCCGAGGAGATGAGAAAGTAGCCAATAGAATCGTTAGGTGGTGAAGACTAGCGCAAGAAATGACCAATCAGAGCGCGGCATGCAAATTAGAAATTCGCTCGGGCAGGGATCTGAATGTCAACTAGTCAAAGATGGAGTCTTAACGTTTTGTGGGAAAGGCCGTGAAGCGCGCGCAGGGGGAGAGGTTTTTTTTTTTTTACATTTGCGCTTTTAATTTTTGTTTTTCGACTCGACCTGTGTGGAGGAGGTTTTTTAAATGAAAATACGGAAAGGCTTGTTTTATTTATTTAATGTCTGTGCGGTTGAGAAAAGCGGAACAAACAGGCCTAGAGACGCTCGAGGGGTTTTACACCTTCTGGTGAACTTTTCTTCTTCTTCTTCGTCTTCTTCGTCTTCTTCTTCGTCTTCTCTTGGTTCTTCTTCGTCTTCTCCTGTTAACAAGGAGGCTGTGTCCTTAATCACACGCTTATCAGACAGCAGTTTTAGGTGTTATTTTGTGCACGTACGCTGTAGTTCGGTTTCGTGGACGGTTTCCGAGCCTCTCACGGTTTTCTCTCGGCGTCGTTTGTATTTAGTGCGGAAGTTTGGGCTTTCGGACCAAGCCGCGGTCGCGTCCCTCCCTAGTTAGGCAGCCTACCATTCATGACCGTGTTTAGGAGGGTGTGGGAGGGAGGGGAGGAAGGGAGGATTCACTTGGCCCTATTTGTGCGAGCATGGTACACGTTTTTTGGAGCGAGAATGGCGGGACCATGCGTCCAACCTGCGGGCCGAATTAATAATGCATGAAAAACTTGTCATGCATGGATATTTAAATATATATATATATATAGATTAATGCTTTAATTCGATGCGTGTTGCATGACAAAAAAAAACAACAAGGGGACGAAAAAACGTTGTGTTTGTAGATGTGTTGTGATCAGGTAAGACTTTCTCTCTAAGATAACCTGTTAAAATGATTAAGGGTTTCATTTTTATTTATTTCTTTATTTATGGCTCACTAATGTAATGTGATTTAGCTAAAAAAATATATATAAGTATGTATGTGTGTATATATATATATATATATATATATATACACACACACATTAAGATTTTTTTTTTTTATATATATATATACATGGACTTTTCTAAGTCTTAACATTTTAAAACCCGAGTGCATTCTGTGTTTGTGTCTGTGTCTGTTTCCAAACCTTCTCCATGATTAACACCACAGCTCCAACATCCTCAGGTTGTTAATTATTCTAATTATTCCATGTAAATGAAATGTAAATGCTTTGCCAGCCAGACTGCAGGGAAATACTTGCATGCATGCATTCATCATTTCATTTAAATATAATCTATAACTTAAGTCATTTTTGTTGATCTGAAGAAAAGAAAAGAAAAAAACCCATGAGGAAAAAGACCTGACTAACTGATGGCCTGGTAACGCAGGTAAACCTGGTGTAATTAACGGATTTATTTGGTGTAAATGCATATTTGTGTATGAGTAGAAGTCAGTAAAGATTTTGCAGTGAGACTGAAAGGAGGATGTGAAAGTGTTGCTCAATTCTACTAAAATTAACCACAGGCATGGTGAGGAGTTTTCAAGCCTGGTGTTGAGTTCAGTGGAAAGAGTGATTATTATTATTATTATTATTATTATGGAGTTTATTATTATTATTATTATTATTAATATTATGTGAACAATCATTTTAATACATTTAGATTTATTGATTTATTTGAACGTGAAAGTCTTGACGAGGAGACGTGTGACGTGTGAAATCTGCTGAGTGAGAAATGCCGTTTTAATTCTTTAATAATATTGACACCGAAGTTCGTGATGAAGTGTACACACTTTTACACTTGCGTTTCATTAGGGTGATGTGTGTGTGTTAAGTTGAAGTGTGTTGTAACGTTACGGCACTCGTGTTTGTGCCTCTTGACTCCTCCTCGTCCTCCTCCTCCTCCTCGGAGTTGCTCAGGAATGTAAACTGCTGCGAGTCCATTGGCTCTCGGCAGCACGGAGTTACAGGATTGGCTGGAGAAACGGCGGGGGCCCCAAAGCACGAGCCCTGTCTTTGTCCGTTGCCCTTTTTCTGTTGTACTACTGTGAGCGTCCAGAAGAGCAGTGCAATATTAAAAGGGCATTGGCTGCAAGATCACAGACCTCCCAAGTCCTCCATATTGCCGTGACCTTTCACCTCTTGGTGCTCTGACACACTCGAGCATGTGGAAGTACAGTGAGGGGCCGGAGGAGGAGCAGGGAGCAGGACGGGGCAGAGGGCGGGAGGGTGGGTAGATATAGAGGAGGAGGAGGAAGAGGAGGGGCACCTGTCAGGTCACGAGCTCTGACTTTATGACGCCTTCTGGTTGTTTTTTTTTCTTTCATAGCCTTTAATAAGTTTGCTACATGTAGAGTTTCTGTCCTGCACGCTCCACTGCGTCTTTAACGTTTTATTACAATGAAGTGTAGCTGACCCACAGAGCGAACGGATCAGCCAATCAAAACGCTTCATTTATTACTATTAATCAAAGAAAACTGATTAGAGTTGATTGATTAATGGATTAATGCACTGATGCTTTTGAATAAGTGACCTTTTTTGGGGTTTTTGGGTCACTTGAATATTGAGAGCTTGATTGGATGAAAAAAAAAAAGATAAAAAAAAACCTTAACTTTATTTTCCAGTCAATAAAATGGACTTGATGTAAAAGGGAAAACTTTTACACTGTGCGGATTTGGTTACAGAACTTTACACATTTCTATTCTTTGTTTTATTATTTTTAATTATTATTATTATTATTATTATTATTATTATTATTATTATTATTATTATTGTTATTAATATTATTATTATTTTCAGCACATAAATATTTATATAAAATATATATTAAAAAAAAGAAAGCATAACAAATGCTTAAAGTTTGCTGGAGTTTAAATGTAACTCATTTCATTTATAATCTATAAAGTTGACGGAAGACAAGACAAAATAATTCCCTAACGGATTATAGTTTTAATTTATTTAATGTGATTTATTATTGTAATTATTTTAACATTAATATTTAATATTGAATGGGTCTAAAGGTTTGATGTTCTTAATGTTTGCTGAAGTTTAAACTTTATAATATGAATAATATTAATCTTAACAAATTATTTATAATTTCCAAACAAATAGAAATCCACTTTATCCCTGTTTATTTCCCCAAACTTGTTTTAATAATTTATTGCAGTTTGATTGAGTGAAAAGAACGAAACGTCTCCAGGTTTTAGAGTTTAAGCGTTTTAATTATAATTATATTATTATAATCTATAAACAGGATTTGAGACTAAAGTTTTTATACTAAGGGAAAGCGAGAGCGATAGATGAATCGTTTACATTTTGTTTTAATGTTGAGCGCCTGATGGAAGTTTACTGGACCTGAAGTTTCATTTTGATCATTAATTTAATCCGTAATACAAAGTGGAGTTTACAGTAAAATGATAAATGTAGCGACAGTTTTTAAACTGGTTAATGAACCTGTTTGTTTGTTTGTTTGTTTGTTTGTTCTGTATTTGAATAGTAAACCTGTTTGTGTGAAAAGAACCAAACTCTACAAACTTTAATCCTAATTGAAGGTATAAACTCTAAAGGAACACTCTTCTACAGAAAGCTTCTCTACGCTTTATTTCATTTATTTATACGTTTCTGTTCCAGCGTGTGAACACTGAGTGGGTGAAAAGCGCAAAAGTTTAATCTTTAATTAATCTTTAATCTAACGGAATTAATTTCTGCAGTATTATTACTTTTAATGAAAGAAACGTGTATTTTCATTTTTCTCATAAAGTGTAACTTTCATATTTTTATCAGAGACGGACCACAGAGGTGTTTTATTTGTTTGTTTATTTATGTTTGTTTGTTTTTGTTTATTTTGACCCTGACGTGAGGAAGTGTTAGCTGTAGATTAATTTTAATTTGAATTTACCTTTAATCTTAATCCATCATTTTTATCTTCAAGTTCAACGACTCCAGCGCCGTTTATTCGTCTTTCGTTTTTTTTTACTCGTGTTCAGATTTTATGGTTTGAAAACCCAAAGCTTTATTTGTTTAAAAAATGACGAAGCTCCTCAAACTTTATCGACGTTTAATCTTAACTTGGATCGACGATGATGCTGAATATTTGATAACTTTTTTTTTTATTAAAGAAGTCTTCAGTGCTGAGAATGAATGCAATGAATACAAAATTGTTTTAAAAACCGGATGTTTAAAATATAATATTGGAATATGAATATGAATATTTATGATCACCTGCTGGTTTTGAAAGTGTGTGTGTTGATTTTCCACCCATAATAATAACGGCACGTGTTAAGATTAAGTATTTAAACTTAGAGTTGTGTGATATCCATGTGTTCCTGGCATTTCTGGTTTTCTTATTTGTGTGTTGTGTGTGTGTAGTGTGTATGAGTGTATGTAGTGTGTGTGTGTGTGTGTGTGTAGCGTATGTGTGTATGAGTGTGTGTGTAGTGTATTAGAGTGTGTAGTGTGTATGTAGAGTGTATGAGTGTGTGTAGAGTGTATGTAGTGTGTATGGAGTGTAGAGTGTGTGTAGAGTGTATGTAGTGTGTATGAGTGTGTGTAGAGTGTATGTAGTGTGTATGGAGTGTAGAGTGTGTGTAGAGTGTGTGTAGAGTGTATGGAGTGTGTGTGTGTAGTGTATGTAGTGTGTATGGAGTGTAGTGTGTGTGTGTGTAGAGTGTATGTTGTGTGTATGGAGTGTAGAGTGTGTGTGTGTGTGTGTGT
>JAOTRJ010000009.1:22493602-22509664 GCA_028564905.1 Leptodoras praelongus | reverse complement strand
ATGCCTTCAGTGAGAATCTACAATGGAAATAGTCATGAAAATAAAGAAAACGCATTGAATGAGAAGGTGTGTCCAAATTTTTGTCCTGTACTGTATATATTATATAATATTGCATATAAATAAATACATTTTGTTCCGGTTTTATGATCCTTATTCATGTGTGTTTACAGCTGATGCTTTTTTTTCCCACCCTTGTTAAAAATCATGTAAAATGTTTTTCATGTAGTGTCTGTGTGTGACCATTTCATCACAGCTTTGCTCATTTTCCAGCTGAACTAAACTACAGGATAAAGTTTTATAAGGTTGTTATTTCCCCACAGACATAAAGACGGGGGCGTCGTGTGCCGAGACGTTCATGTGCTGTCGGGAAAAACCCTCTTTTCCCTCTTGGCATATTCTGTCCTAGTCCCGATTGCCGCCCACGCGGCCGTTACCTGCCTGTTCCAGGCCAAACCCAAGCTTTTACTTTGGGTCCTCTGTGGTCATGACGCATGTTTGCCATGTGTCTAAGTCCTTGCTTAGTCTACACCGTGTCTGTTATGGCTGGATTCAGGCGAAAGCAGTTTTTAAAATATCCAGAATAAACTAGCAGTGTGAGTCTGGAATGAAATGTTTTATTGTTGTTCGGGGTAGGGTGTAGACACACGCAAGTAGGCGTTAAACGGATATGATCACGCTTAACTCCTTGTAGTCCTTGTATTAATTTTTTTGTTAAGCTGCGTAAACCTGTTCATTCGCCATGGTTTTTCTACAGTGATATTATTTGCAGCCCCTGTGGACACATCATTGGAAATCTGAGCTGCCATTTGCTGCTTTTTGACCGGTCATGTCTGGGCGAGGCTTTGAATACTTGACCTCTTGTACTGGTTGCACTGCTTAAAAAAAAAAACAGCATGTCCTAATATAGACAGGCAATGCCTCTCAAGCTGGTTTGGACATTTCTTACAATTTGACATGCGGAAATAATTTTCACAACACAACATCGTCGGTCTTAAATGTCAGCACGTTTGCAGCCAGCGTTTCTGCTGTGAGCCGACGTGGTTTGCCGTCATTCATTTGTCGGAGGGATGTGACCTTCAACATTGTCCAAAATGTTTTACTTTAGAAGACGGCTGTCCAGACGGTGCCTTGTTAAATAGGACACACTTTATCTGCAGGACACAAACGCTGCGTATCTAAGCAGCCCACTCCCAAACGGGGCACTCAGCAGGATGTGGTGATTTACCGTACGATATGGCAGTAGTGCTGTACGCCCGATCACGAGACGTCTGAAGCTCAGGAACATTACCACTGTGAAGCGTGTGTTTGTTTCCACGGTAACGGCATGATGTGGTGTCTGGTAACAGTGGAGGTTGAGGACGTATCGTCTAGGGCTTGACTATTGTACGAGAGGAGGAAGTAGGGTACAGTGAATAAAAAAAAAAATGAAATTGTGAACCCTCTGTTGCTTTTGTGTCGTGTTCTCTGAATCGGTTCACGTCTGGGTTACGAGCGTAGAACAATGTTTATCAAAGTTCCTTAAACGATTGCATGTCCCCCCCTTCCCCAAGTACACATGACACTGATGCATTGACCACACTAGTATTAGTAAGCATTGCATGTTGTTTTTCTCTACACTGTTGCGTAACATGGGGAAATCTTCCCTGTTTTTTTCTTTCTTTTCTTTTCCAGGAATGAGCTTCCATTCATCCAGCCCGTCTGTCGCACAATGGATGTCCGTTCTGTCTGCCTAATCGGCCAAACTAAACCACACTGTAGCAGCGCCAGTATATTCATAGGATAGCAATAGCCCCCTCACTCCACCCTCTCCCTCGGCATTACACATCAGTTTACAACGTACAGCAGTGCAGATTCTCTCGCTCGTGTCTGGATTTGCTCTAAATCGCTGTATTAGCAGAGGGTGAAGGTAGGCAGGTTTGGGGAATTTCAGAAAAAAAATCTTTAGAAACACTAGTACCTCAGTTATTTAATCGATTCTAGCGTGCTGCTTGAATTAAGGGCTTATTTTATTTTTGCAGTTATTATTTTTACCCTGTAAGATTGTGACGCTATTTAAAACTTGAAAGAGAAGAAAAAAAAAAAGCTATTGCACAAAAATGGTGTCGACAACGTTAGCTACACTGACGGTGATGAGCACCGTCGCACTAGCCACCCAGGGCCCATTGACCGATTACCTGTGGCTCCTGATCGTCGGCTTCATCATAGCCTTCATCTTGGCCTTTTCCGTGGGCGCTAATGACGTCGCTAACTCGTTTGGCACCGCCGTGGGCTCCGGAGTGGTCACCCTGAGGGTCGCTTGCATCCTTGCTACTGTGTTTGAGACTTTGGGGTCAGTGCTGCTGGGAGCCAAAGTGAGTGAGACCATACGCACCGGGATCATCGACGTGAGCATGTACAACACCTCTGAGCACGTTCTTATGGCCGGCTCGGTCAGCGCTATGGTTGGTAAGTCGCCTGGCTGGTAATGGTTAATATCTTTTGAGCAAAAAAAATAAAATAAAAATTTTTATACTGATGCATTTTTTAAAATTATTTTTACAATTCCAGGCTCTGCTGTGTGGCAGTTGCTGGCTTCTTTCCTCAAATTGCCCATTTCTGGTACGCATTGCATTGTGGGAGCCACTATCGGGTTTTCGCTGGTGGCCAGAGGCCGACAGGGAGTCCGGTGGCTCGAGCTTCTGCGAATCGGTGAGTCAATCTAAATCAGAATATATGATCTGTGAAAAAGATTAGGATAGAAGTATGACTTTTTATTAAAAGTACATGACTGACTACAACTCAAAGACGAATTCTTTGCCAATGGGATTTTTTTTACTGAACAGTTTTACTGTAAAACAGTTTTTTTTTTAAACGGTTTGTTGAGAAATTCAACTTTCTAACAAACGTAGTTCTGGTTAATGAAGTTCATGCCGTATCCACACTCTGTCTGAGCTGCACAACTGCTGGAAGCCACAGATTCTTGCCTCATCCTTCTCTAGACAAAAACAGTGTTGTAACAATAAAAGGATGAATCTTACAGATTAAGAAATGCATGATTATGACTGTAAACCTCCAGTAAAAGTGAGTTTTTAGTAGATTAAGATTCATTCCAGCGTCCCTTTAAGTTGTTTCACATGATGGACTGACTGAGCTCTGACCTATATTCCCGTCCTGTTTTTCCCCTTCTACAGTTGCGTCTTGGTTCCTTTCCCCGCTCCTCTCTGGCTTCATGTCAGCCGTTCTCTTCTACTTTGTCCGCGTGTACATCTTGCAGAAGGTAAGAACAGGAAACCTCTCCCTGCTCCCTCTCCATGAGTCATGTTGAAGGTTGAATTAGCATAATGGCCGAGGCGCCACGACTAGGACAATCCAGGGTGGCGAGACGGCACCGAACAGATGTTTCTCCCTTTTCTTTGTGCACGGTTTATATACTGACTATATATAAACTGATTATAAAACGACTCTGCACTTTGTATTAACCTTAACCCTTTTCTCTCATCTCACTGTTTTAATGTTTGTAGAAGGATCCGGTTCCCAACGGACTCAGGGCATTGCCTGTCTTCTACGCTGTCACTATGGGAATCAACCTGTTCTCCATCATGTTTACAGGCGCACCGAGTGAGTATTATTCTGCCGTAGCATCTCTCTTAGTTAACCAAAGCCCTAACGGACTGACGCAGCACTGTTTACACCGTATACACCTTTAAGATTACTAACTGGGGAAGCTGGACATGATGGACATGATCTTGCAGGGTTTAATTTTGTGGTGTTGACCTCTGTATCAGACTTTCTGTCCTTTTTGAGCACAGAGGAAAGAAAAAAAAAATGAATGGAGTACACTTGTCGTCCATCAAACTGAATCTTCATCGTAGTAGCTTCCTTTTTTCTTTTTTTTTTCTTTTTTTTTTTGCTCTGCATACTTTTTTTTGTTATGCAAAACGATTTGGAATCTTATTAAACGAGCAATTTTTTTTGCTCCTTTTTCTTTTCTTCTACCTACAGGGATCAACAGTGCAAGAAGTCAGCTGGCCTGGGCCGTATATGAAGGCTACAGGCCAGAGTATTACAAGATACACAGATAGGAGCGTGTACCATGTATGCGCTCTTACTAGGCACGGGAAGGTGCATCATATGCACGTACACCACCAGGCCCACTGACACACACTGATTTAAATCAAGCAGCCTCCACATGGATTTAGAGAGAGTATTATATTTGTGTATGTTGGACGAGGAGGAATATTTGCTGAGAAAATTCAAGCTGGTCACTGTATCAGTTGACCCAGTTTTGTTTATTATTAAAACAAAAAAGCATGACAATTCAGAATCTTCTTAATGCATGTCACATGTGATGTGATGCAGTTTAAAATGAGAAGACTGAACATAGATATTAAGTCATGAAACCTTGTTTTATCAACCTTAAATAATTTAATTCAAGATGTAGACAGTATTGTCAGACCTGCTCATTTTATAAATGTAGTGTTACACTATATACACACACATGCACACACCCGAAGGTGGACAAAGTCTCCTGCTGTGATCCTGGTCGGTGTAGTCTTCTGTAATGGAGCCAGATTAATGCGAGGATTAGCTCCTGAGCTTTGGCTACACTTTGCCGTCTTCACCGTGTCATCTGCTTCTGGATTAGCTTCACGAGTAGTAGACCTTCCTAGATGAAATGCCCTCAAGGCACAGTTTATTTTGGTTCAGTCACATGGTTCTCGAACGTTGCCATCATTACTCTCGCACCTGGAGGGCTGGAACAGTTTTGTGTACTGACCTCACCCTGCTACAGGACATCTGCTGCCCTGTAGAATTCATTTGGAGTCATAGTATAGTGCATTTTTATTAAATTAAAACGCATCAAAGCGTCATTATATATTAGGGTTGAGATGCTTTATTGGGTACATGATCTCTAATAAAGAACATGCACCTGATTCGTTTAGGTGCAAGTTTAGCTCCCATACAGGCTTTTCATCTAAACTTAACCCTGAGCACAAATGAGATGCCAGATATTTTTTTCAAACTGGTACAAAACTCATCCCGTCTCTTGCTATGACTCAGAAAGGACTCCACCACCACTCTGATGCATTTTGAAAACCATCCTTAAGCCTGCAGTAAAGCTTAATGCAAATAACATGGTTGTGCAAAAAAAAAGCAGCTTATTATGAGGACGGCTGCATGCCTTGAGTCGTCATTGTGCTGCTTTTGGTGAGCTTGAAGTGGTTGTATAGTTACAGCCTATAAAAATGCAGTCCGGTAGTAAAGAGAAAGCACTTCCTCGTTGTGGTTTAAAGTCTCATTTCTCGACATGTCCTGCCCATTTCTGGCTTTTATTTTAAAACTCATTACTGTTAGCAATCCCCCACTGAGCCCGGTCGTGCTGCTGTTGGTAAATTGATGGGAATCCTAACAGCAACAACCCCGGCAGCCCGGAACGTTCTCCCCATGCATACCGTGCTTGCTTTTCTTTTCTTTTCTTTTTTTTAATGCAAAATTGTAAATGATCTTTTAGAGTGGCATGAATCGAGTCTTGGTGGCTCTTGGCTCTTCAGCTTGTGGTGTTTGCTTCACGTGAATATACCTCTCTCGCAGCCTGACGGAACACGTTTGCATGCTCTGATTTCCATAACACTACGCAGAGTCTTCTCAGATTTCATTTGCCATTAGCAGGGCTAGCCTTTTTATGGTTTAAAAAAAAAAACATTTAGCTGTCAAATCCCTCCCAACCTCCATTCCATGTCGGCTAGAATGTAAAAGCGGCATGACCTGGGTCTGTAAAGTAAATTAACAAGAGGTCACTGACCTCCACGGTCGATTAGGAGGGTTAGTGTCGTGTCATTCGACCTAATCTGGTGACCGTGCTCTAGATGTCTGGGCGATTGTAAAACGATTCAACGTGCCGTATTGTACAAGCTGAGTTTTACTTGTATAACTTTGTGAAGTGGGTTATAAATTAAAGCCGACATGGTGCTTACCAAGGAATTGTAATAGAGCAAGGTTGCTTAAGAGTAGGGAGATACTAGTCTCGTTAGTCACAGCAGTTTCCTAGTTGCTAAACGCATTACCTCTGGCAATCACTTAACTACATTTACACGATGTTTGACCGCACGGTTTATTGTTAATGCATTCAATAAGGTGTCATGCCTTTGCATATGGGTTGTACGCACAGGTCTTATTGTCCTAAAGAACGAACACCTAATTAATTATGAAACGCTCAAGTGTTTCTTCAGTGACCCTTTGTTTCCATTCATTGCCAAAGGAATAAATGTAGACACCAAATGAATACATTATCCAAATTCATCTCGAGTGACTTGCGTCGCCGAGACGGCTTCCTGCTAATCAGTATATGATGTATATAAACGCAAATCAACCCTGAGATTCATATATGCAGGTATATAGTGGTTAACATGAGAGTTAAAATTCAAAGCTCAATAGACCATAGAAAGAGGAGGGAGGGGAAAGAGTGTCTCTTGCATACAGCTTGGGTGGTGATGACATCGTATCATATGATACTTAGACACTTGTGATGACATTTGTATCACAATGTGTGTGTCATCATCAAATGAGTGGCCTCCAGTCGGGTTTAATAGTAATTTAACATTACAAGAAATCCCGATGTCTCGGTTATACCGAAATAGTAATAACGTCGCATTTCTCAGCGCGAATTCCGTATGTGGTTCGTTTCATGCTTGCTCATAGAATGGAGAGAACATGTGATGAGAATAGAGTGCAATTAAATTTTAGGTAGTCTGGCAATCCAGTGAAGCTCTTTGTGGCTTCATTTACATGATGACGATGTTGTTGATGAATTATCTAGAAGTAAATGTTGCAAGTGCTGTCTTACAAGCCTGATCACTCATTTTTCTCGAAAATGCCTGGGCTGTGCTAGTAAAAAAAAAAAAAAATCCACCCTGTCGGGTTTTCTGCGATATAACCAGTCGTGATTATGAAATGAACTTGAAACGAATATCTTTCAAACCCGGGTAGGTCTCTATTATTATTTTTTTTTTCTTTATCAAGAGTTTCCTGTTGTTAAATAGGTTAGATTAGATAAACCTGTCTTAAATGCCTCTATGTAAGAGATAAGAGATTAATTTTTTTTAATCTATACAAGCTTATACTTTCCCACGAAGACAAAAACGACTGCTTCTTTTCCCCACCCAAATCATAAACAGTCATCAGGCAGTCATGGTAATAAAGTATGGCAGTGTGTTGTCTCTGAAACCAGTTATTGTGTAACCAGTAAAAGTCGTGGTTTAGTGGGGGTTTATAGTCTGTGAAGGTGGTATTTATGTTGAGCTGCACTCGTTTTCACTCTGTTTATCCCGTAGCGTGGTTGTGGCATCTCTTGTTTTTGTAATGGTTCATTCTCATGTGATGAACAGCACATAGCTTTTTTTTTTTTTTTTTTTTTTTTTTTTTTTTTAAAATAAAAACCCAGTAAAAACTGGATTTGCCACTTCTCTCCTCCCAACACACTCTAAAGAAGCCCTTCATTCCCAATGATAGCTTCTATTATTTCATTTTAGTCATCCCGAGCTCTTCCTGGTGTTCTCACACACCTGTTAAGCCTGATCCACGAGGCACTGACTCACGCCTTGCTGGGAAAGCAAAGGCATTTTACCTTTAGCCTATTAAAAAAAAAACAAAAAAAAAACGCCACCACCCACAGCCGGTCTTTTCTTTTTGCCTAGCGTAAGTAGAGCACGTCGCAGCAGCGTGCTGCAGGAGCACGTGAGTCGGGGCAGGAGGCGGAGAGCCACGAGGCTTGCTGCAACTAGTCTCATCCAGAACATTTCCACACACATTCACCTCCCCTCCCCGTCCCTGTCCTCTTTCATTCTGACTTTTTTTTTTTTTTTCTTTTCCCCTCCTTTCACTGCCACTTTGCTGACTTGAGCTTTTCGTCCACACGTTGCGGAGTTTAGTTTAACAGCCGCCTCCTGTGCCAGCATTTGTCTTCTCGGTATGCTGGTCACATTTACATTCTGCAGTCTTGGCACCGAAGTCACTTGGCTCAAAAAGCGAGGACATTTTCATTTATCTATTTAAAAAAATTATTCAAATGGCAAGTGCTTTAATACGCAAGCATGAGGGATAAAAGCTGTACTCAAGGATGCAGAGGCAGTCTCTAACATTAATATTAACATTAACCTGACTATACCGGTGCCTTTTTAACAGCATTTTAGATTCCTCAACCAAAAAAAAAAAAGATGCACTTTGTCTTCTCTCTGGCTTTCTGTCCTGATCAGGAAGTCCATGGAGCTGAATTTGATTTGTAACCCTGCAGAACCATTTTTAGCAATATGTCCTTGGTGTATATCTTTAACAGTGCTGTGTCACTGCGGCATTTTGCCGTCTCCTTGGCTGTTACGCAAGCCAGACGGATGCTTGCACTTCATACCCAACTGCAACATTTGCCACTGGGTTGCAGATAACACCGCTGGCTTTTACAGGAATTTGAACTCGCTATGTGGTTTTAATTGTCCAATATTTAATAACAATGTGATCCTTAATATGTCTGTCCTTCAGTTACCCAGACTGACCCCTTATTGTGCTTGTCCCAGTACAAACAGTCAATACTATACTAACAGTCTATATATTATATAATTCAGTCCCACCCTTGAATGATACCTTTCAGAAATCTGTTCCGGTAGCACATGCTGCCTTTTTGTCTCAAAACCACCTTTCGTCTCTTTCTCTCCATTCCCCTTTTCCCTTTCTCTGTTCCTTCTCTCTCTCTTGCCAATGCTGGATCTACAGTGCTGGGATTTGATAAACTGCCCTGGTGGGGAGTCCTTCTCATCTCTATCGGATGTGCCATCGTCACTGGAATCATCGTCTGGTTTGCCGTTTGCCCTCGCCTGAAGAAGAAGATCGAACGTGAGTAAAGTTTCCCTGTTTTCCTCTGAAGTTTGTGGTCTGATGCGGTGGCGTTCAGAAACGGAATACAAGGTGGTAATTATTTCAGCCCACACGCAGCACCTAAACAAACAGGCAATTTCGTGACCTCTAATTGAGGCCACGCTGCCTTTTTAGAAGCATTGTGGGCTATTTTTAAACATAAAACATTTTTAAATAATATAATAATATAATATAACCTTTGTCCTGCTTGTGCCACGTTGATGTGAATGATGCTGCATGCATATTATGATTAAACTGATCTCGATAATGACTCTTAAACACTAACGTTTTTCCGATCCACACTGTCACGGCGTCTGGACGTCTTCACCCGACTTAACAGGTCACTGATGGATCCTTTTCAATCACATTAGCTCTGAAAACCCTAGAGCGTCTGCCTTAGGATGTTGAAAACGGTATTGTTGCTGTGCCGTTCTGTTGGACAGCTTGTGTAAGGACTGGGTCAGTGACGTCATCAGGGCAGAGTTATCCAGTAATTGGACTTTGCCTAATGGATTAGAATAGCTGTTCTTGTCATGGACGCTAACACTGCTAAGACTCTGGGTCTATGTTGATGAGTCCACAAGCTAAACTTGCACGCTAGGGGCAGGGGAGGCTCAATGGTTAGGGGGTTCAAGCCCCAGCTCCACCAAGCTGCCACTGTTGGGGCCCTTGAGCAAGGCCCTTAACCCTCAACTGCTCAGTTGTATGAAATGAGATAAATGCAAGTCACTCTGGATAAGGGTGTCTGCCAAATGCCATAAATGTAGATCATGTTGATCAGGTTCCACTGGGGTGCTGGACTAAAGTTAATGTCTACCTGTTTGTCCAGCCTTGATGATTGGTTAAAAGCAGCATAAAGAACAGACATGGACTCGCAGATTCCAGGATGGGGTTACAGTCTCCGAGATGAGGAAGGAATATTTATTATAGGAGAAATTGAGAACTTGGATTGTTCTTAGATTATGGTCAGTGTTTATGGAATACTTTTATGCATTTCATGTTTTGTCCAACACTTGGTTGGGTTCTCTGCAGGTAGGCTTCAAAATGAGGTTCTTGAGGCAATGAGAATTTATTTTTCCCCTTTCTTTTTTTTAAGAGGAGTATATGTTAATTTTTACTTTAATTCTTTTTCTTTGCTGTCTGTAGGTGAGATCAAGTCTTCCAGTCCCTCAGAGAGCCCCCTAATGGAGAAGAGGGAGATGGTGGAGACTCACTGTCCCATCCTCAAATCAGTTCCCGAGGAGGCCACGTCCACCCAGACCCCCAGCCCACCTCAAACAGCACCTCCTTGTGAAGAACGCAGGGTCAACTTCCACTTCGGGGACTCGGATGAAACTGAGCCAAAAGAGGGTGAAATCAGCAACGGGAGCGGTGAGTTTTGAGGCGGAAGTAGCGCTATAATCAAAGTATTGCTGTGAATTATTATATACTAGTATTATATGGTATAAATCTTGCTTTAAAATAAACACACTTTTTTTTTTTTTTCTTTTTTTTTCCCCCACCAGCTACCAAATCAGTCCATGTTCATTTCAACACCAGCCCCGCCCATGTCCCCAGTAACGGCTACAGTCAGTACCACACTGTCCACAAAGACTCTGGCCTCTACAAGGATCTGCTGCACAAGCTTCACATAGCCAAAGTGGGCGACTGCATGGGCGAGGGTGGGGACCGGCCCATCCGCCGCAACAACAGCTACACCTCCTACACCATGGCCATCATCGGCCTCCACGGCGAGTTCAAGCCCCGAGAATCGGATTTCCGTCCCTCTGAGGACGGAGACAAGGACAAGGTGCAAGAGCGCAAGAGGATCCGTATGGACAGCTACACGAGTTACTGCAATGCTGTAGCTGAGAACGGCACCCCCGAAGATGGCCTCGGAGAAGGAGAGTTGACCCTGGAGATGCCCGAGGAGGACCGTGGAAGCAACAGCAGCTCGCTGGAGGAGGACCGGGCCGACGCAGATAAACCAGAAGTTTCCACGCTGTTTCAGTTCCTGCAGATTCTCACTGCGTGCTTTGGCTCCTTCGCTCATGGTGGAAATGATGTCAGGTAGGAGAGCTTCTAATCTCACACTACATGCAAATCAGATTCCTGAGTATGGCTTGGTCTTATTTATTTATTTATTTATTAGTTAATTTCTTACCATTTTCCACATTTGACTGTATGTCCAGTTGCTTCAAGCTAGCTGAGATACTCATTACCTGCTAATAATCTGTATAGCTTTTACATTTTTTATGGTTTTTATTCCATATATAACCATGTAATCTCCAGTTTTCTTGTTCTTGCTTAAGCTGATTTTTATTTGTAATTGAAAGTGTTTGTGTACCTGGGGTGTGAAGTCGTCAGGGCGGAAAACGGTGTTTACACTGAAAACCATCATGTCCTTAAACCGGCTCTTGTGGTCTGTCTTGCAGTAACGCTATTGGACCGTTGGTGGCGCTGTGGCTGGTTTATCAGAGCGGCTCTGTGGAGTCCAGCGCTCCGACCCCTCTGTGGCTGCTGCTGTATGGAGGAGTGGGCATCTGCATCGGACTGTGGGTTTGGGGCCGCAGAGTCATCCAGACCATGGGCAAAGACCTCACTCCCATCACTCCCTCCAGGTCTGTGTGTGTCTGTGTGTTTATTTCTGTGTTCTGTTGATCATTTATACACAGCGCTGCTTTAGTTTAGTTTTTTCTTTTCTTCTTACTTTTGCCCTTTTCTTTTTTTTTTTGTGTTTTGCTTTCTTTGCCTGGTTTTGTTTATTTATTTATTTATTTTTTTCTTGGTTGCTTGTCTGTCTGGTATTTCTTGCTTGCTGTCTTATTTTCCTTGTTTTTTTTTTTTAATTTATATATATATATATATATATATATTTTTTTTATAATCTTGTCTTGTTTCTTTGTCTTTAAAACTTTTCTTTCTTTTTTTCTTTTCTTTTATGCACCTGTTTTCTTTATTCTTGCTTCTTTTTTTTTTTTAATTCTTTCATACACCTTTTTCTTTTTTTGTTCTTCCTTTTCTGTGGTTTGTTACCTTCTGGATGATGCTGATATTTTCTAAGCATCTCTTCAATTTTTTTTACCCCTTGTTTCTGCATCTTCCTGACACACTGATGTGATGAACTTCTCCACACTCTGTAGCATTTTCCCTCCACACGTTCTGAACTCGGTTTTGTTGTCATTACAGCGGGTTCAGCATCGAGCTGGCTTCAGCCGTCACAGTGGTCGTCGCCTCCAACATCGGTCTGCCTGTCTCCACCACCCACTGCAAGGTGAGCGAGTGAGATACACACACATGCTCACACACACACTATGCAAACATGAGCCGATGCAAAGCAGGCCAATGGCACGGGTCCATTTGAATGGGGTGGAGAAGTCCAGACTGCAGTGTGGGAGGATAACTACAGGGTGCACACCAGGAGTGTGTGGTGTTTTTACATCTTGGTGGGGACAAAGACAAATAAAATCCCCACAAGAATATGAATCTTGTATACAAGTGTCTGATGATTTTGACCGTGTGGGGACCTCAGGAGGAAATGAGGACCCTGTTTTCCCTGTTCAGGTTGGTGTAGCGTTAAAGATCTGCATTAATAATCGTCAGTATAAAGTCCCTATGAGTATAGCAAGACTAGCGAGACTTCCTTTAACACATTGGTTTTTTTTGTCACTAATTTAATGTGAAAAGGATTTATTTGCCTTTTTACTTTGTGCACACACACAAAAGCAGGTTAAGCCGTTGTTTATGATCGATGTTTGTTTTAATTCAGGTTTATACAAATGGACTGCTACTGAGTACAATACAAGCGTGAGTTGATCACATGGAGTAAAGTAAACTTTGAGCAACCTTTTAGAAGATAAGGCCGTACCTGTCTCTCTTTCGCCTTCTGTTTTTAATATTACTGAAGGTGAGGCGCTACTTTTTTAATAAGTTTAGTTGTCTGTTTTGTAGAAATGGCACGATGCCATCTCTTCACACTTTTCCGATATGGATATCGTGATTCGTAGGGGAGATACGGTGGCTCGGTGGGTAGCACTGTCGCCTCACAGCAAGAAGGTCCTGGGGCAGTCTGGGTCCTTTCTGTGTGGAGTCTGCATGTCCTCCCCGTGTCCGCGTGGGTTTACTCCTGGTACTCCAGTTTCCTCCCACAGTCCAAAAACATGCACGTTAGGTTGATTGGCGTCTCTAAAGTGGCCCTAGTGTGTGTGTGTGCGCCCTATGATGGATTGGTGCCCTGTCTAGGGTTGTTCCTGCCTTGTGGCCGGCTAGGCACCGCCTCCCCTGTGACCCTGAAAAGGAATAAGCGGCCAAGATGAATGAATGTCGTGATTAATGTCTGATATCTATCTAGAGCTGATGGTGGGAAGGATCAGGGTCCATCTGACATTCCCATTTCAGTGACATCACAGAAACGAGTGTTTGAGTATTTGTAGGATTTATATGGACTTGCTGTAGATAGGATTTGATTTTGGTATAGATCCTCCAAGCAGGTTCAAGATCACAGCAGGGTCAAATGGTCAGTTTAAAAACCATTGGAATATAGTGCTTCCACTGTGTTAATTCCACAGATGAACATTTGTCTGATCTTTTCATCTATTGAGTGGATATCATGTCCAACTACCATTCATTCTTTCTGTCTCCCTCCCTCAGGTGGGTTCTGTGGTAGCCGTGGGTTGGCTGCGTTCCCGGAAAGCTGTGGATTGGCGCCTTTTCCGTAACATCTTCATGGCCTGGTTCGTGACCGTGCCCATCTCCGGTCTCATCAGCGCTGCCATCATGGCTCTCTTCACCCACGTCATCCTAAAGAACTAGGTCTCTCGCTGCCGTTATTCCTCCCATGTCCATTTCCACACCAGGGCTACAAGTTGAGCGGCGTCGTTCTTTTACCAACTAGGGCTTGCGTTTCTTAGCTTGCGGCATGCAATGACAATTCATCCACCTGTTGTCTGGGTGTGTTTATATAAATATATATATATATATATATATTTATATAACACACACACATGCGCATACATTTTTTTTTTTTTCATTTTCTAAATAGATGAATCGTTGCCATGTATACATGCTCACTTTTTTGTAAATAATTGATCAAAATAATTTTTTTAATGTAATTATGTGTATATATACAACTTTTTTTTTTCAGTTTTTTTTTGGGGGAGGGGAGGGGGGGTGGTAGTGTGGGAAGAACAAGTGCAGTACAGTATTATATTCGGGTTCTACTCGTCTTTGTACACTTCATTACAGATGATTCACTGAGACAACACTCTGCCTAGAGCAGTATTTAGATGTAAACGAGGTCACTGGCCTGTTTTGGCTTTTTTTTTTTTTTTTTATTTTCCATTCCTTATAATGATCTGTTGAGTGTTTGTGAGAAGTGCTCATGCAGGTCCTTCGGGTCCATAACCAGGAGCCTTATGATGAATTTTTAGGGCTGTGGATTATTTTCCCATTTCAGATTACTGTCAGTGTTTTCCGCTAAACGCACTGGCTGCTTTTTTCTTTCTTTTTATTTTTTTTCCCCTTCATCCTCCTTCCCTGGGGGCAAACTGTCACCGTTGTTCTGCTTTACTGAATTGATTCTTGTATATTGGATCTAGAAATGCACTGATCCCTTTTTTTTTCTTTTGGTTTCTTTTACGAAATACAATATCGTCCTGGAAAACATGATCTGACCTCCTGTTATCCGTCTCGCACTAATTGACGTCGTCCGCACCGTCAGAACGCGGGTCGGCACCGCTGTTACTTGTCACAAAGACGAACCGATTGGATGTTCGAATCGTTTTATTTTGTAAATGCTCAAATTGATGTTTCAACGTAGCACTACTGTTTTAGTGGAATTTTCACAATTTTTTTTTTTCCAATTAATACAATACGCATTGTATTTATTGACTTATCATTATTTCATTTTATCAGTTAATGAAATAACTGCAAAAGCCGCCGGAACGTCTGAACAAGCAGTCATTTTTTTGATTTCATGTTAAAAGAATATAAAGATATATAACGTCTCAGTGCAAGTCGTGATCGGATTCCCAAATAATACTTCCCGTTCTGTTAAATTAGACTGTTACCCTGCGTAGCTTTTAAGGTTTATTAATTCTAAACTCCGTAGCAGTGTCGGATTAACAGCCGGGGCGTCCTCTGAAACGTTTCCAGGCTCCATATGGCGTTGCGATTACGTGCTTTGTGTTGTGTTGCCGTGCAGCGCTGTTGTTGAATGCTGATGAAGTGTAACTAGGCTACCGGAGACGGAGAGCTCATGACCAGTCTGATATGAAGCAGCCTTTCATAATGACCCTGATGTGTAAAGATCGCTCACAAAGAATGCTTGGATCACTTGAGTTTAAGTTGAAGGCTAGGCTGTTACTTATTTGTCCATGGAACTAGAGCTAGTTTCCTTTGGCTGAGGGTAGTTTCAGGACCCGTGTGTGTGTGTACAATCACCGAAAGTTAAACTTGATACGATGATAACATTTCTCCTGTAAAACTTGATGGCATCCAATCACATGCTAAGTTTCAGATTGCCTGGTAAACCTTTTTTTTTTTTTGGTTTTAACTTGGACAAGCCTGCTGTTCTTCACGAGCACGTGCACTAGTGTATATGTATACCGTATACACATGCCAGGGTTGGATATGAGACACACATTCAGCATTTGGTGGTGTGTTTTTTTCTTTTTAAGCAGGGGCGTGTAGGCATTCTGCGGAACCTAGGAGCTCCATCTGAATGAATAATTAATAACATTTTTATTAGCATCCCCTGTTTGATAGTGGCCGTGCAGTTACTGCTGTAAAAGCTGCGTTAGTGAACGAGTGGCGGTTTCGCTGCTGTGAAATTTGACCTTTAGATTTGCTCTAGTTGCCTTAATAATGTTCTTGGGGTTTTTTTTTTTTTTTTTTTTTTACTTTTAGGTACCAAAGAGAACTTTTGGTGTGTATATTGTAAACATTATACTCTTGTCTTGGACAAAAAAAAAGATTGGGGAAAAATAAAGCATTTTTTTTGGGGAGATTTGCCTTATTGTCTTTTCTATTCAATTTTCTTTCTAAAGCACTTTTAACAAAGGACATTGGTAAGTGCCACAGTGAGATGGATGTGACTGTCTTTCACTGCACAATTTTTCAATCATTGGTGTAACTGGAGACAAACAAACTCTCAAGTCATCCTCCACATCAAGTCGAGCTCTGTACTTTGTCTTTATTGCC
>JAOTRJ010000009.1:22180534-22190798 GCA_028564905.1 Leptodoras praelongus | reverse complement strand
TGTCAATAAAAGCTTTTGTTACTCATAATATGATTGCAATTATATTTCTGTATGTGATAAAAACATCTGACAAACAGGGGAGACATGGTACCCAGAACTGTCAGAGATGCTGCGTTCAAGTGGGAAGTTCTATCTAACTAACTTGAAGGTCATGAAGGATGCTGGAGCCTGTCCAGTGTCCAGTCCATTGTAGGGCAGACAAATAGACAGACATATTCATACACACACACACATCTAGGGGCAATTTAGTATCTCCAGTTCACCTGATTGCATGTCTTTGGACTGTGGGAGGAAACAGGAGCATGTTGAGGAAACCCACACACCAACCCACCGTGTCACGGTGTTGCCCAGAAGTGGGAAGACGGAACTATATCCTTTGTAGTTTGTGATGCCTGATGTATATTTACGTCTTCAGCTGTACATAGTGAACTGCACAGTCAGTGTTCTAGTTTTAACAAGCTAGCCATCTCAAGCTTCTCTCAAAGCAGACCGTCTCAAGGTTTTCCTAGTCAGAGGTCAGAAATCCCAAGTGACACGGTTTAGTCGAGTCTGTAATTTTGCGTAACAGTTATGATATCATGATTAATAATCAGCACAATTCAACTCGGAACACTCCTCCATGGCCTTGGTGTTCGGAAAGCTGCAGCAGTTCTAGCAAAGAAGGTTCAGATTATTGTATAGAACAAATTTATCACACTTGATTCTGGCTTGTAGCACTGGCACTAAATAAGAAGCTCAAAATCTGACCTGTTAGTTTAGTATATTTCCCTTCACATTCCTAACAAATTTCTTTTTAATGAGTATTTTGTACAGTTGGTAATGGTGAGTTACGAGGTAAGGTCTTCAGTACTGGATGGAGTGCTTATTTAAGACTGCTCTCAGCTTGCTGACCTCTTGCTCCTGTAAACGAAATGAAAATTGATATTAAGGTTTCTCCTCCACATCTGTTAACTCGGACATCTGTTACCTTTTCAAGTCCTAGGGAAACAAAATGTACACTGTGTTTGTGTTTAGGGCTTGGAGGATGAAGTTGCTCACTTTGTATAAGTGTGGACAATTTCTCTCCTTTTGATATAAAGTGGGTGGGGCTAACTTTAGACAAAGATGATATGAGGTAAACCCAAATCAATCACAAGCCTGGTACCAAAAATGTTGTACGTCATCAATTTCCTGATAAGAGCGCAAAACCCTGTTTATTAAACAATGATAATGGAAGCCTATGGGCAGTTAAATGTTTATTTGTATACACTTAGCTATAAATCTGTAAAGTTTATCTCTTTGGAGATGGGATGCTTTTTCAATGGGAATAATTTCTGACTGTGTTAATAGTGGATAAAACAGACCCTCAGGGTGAGCGCAGTTACCCCAGTAACCTCTGTTGATCCAGTGATAGAAAGTTAAAGAAGATAGAATTTAAACTTAAACCGTCCCTCATTTCTCATTAATAATTTACACAATAATGTTGTCCCTACTCCAAAACATCGCGTGTACAACCAGTTTGATAATTAACTGACAGATTGAAACTGGAAAACTATGAACGTGACGTGATGTGATGTGACACTCACCATTGCTGTTTTGTGTTCTTGGAGCTCGCTGATTTGTTGGTGGAGCTTATCATTTTCCTCTTTCAGCTTGGTCACTTTGTGATTAGCTTGACTCTTCACTGATACCAGAATGCCTACAGGAAACAGAACACAGACAAATGTCGGAGTTTGGCACAAAAAAACAGAGGTGTGTCTCTGGGTTTCATATTTTCAGATCTCAGGTTTCTACCTTGAATGTATTTTTTTCGCCACAGCAACAGGACATCCAATGCCACTGTTTGACAATTTGTTGTAAATATTATATTTGACCCTGAGATATCAGTTTTGGGTAAGAAAAATAAACTAAACTATAACTTGCCATTTCCCAATAATAAAATTAGAACACACATAGCCAAAAGTATGTGGACACCTGGCCATCACACCCGTCTGGTTCTTCCTCCACAAGTTTAATGGGCAAGTTACCTTACAACCAGCTACCTGGTAATATTGGTGACACATCAGTTGACATGCATAACAGGTTTCACTATAGGATAGTATGCATTTATAATATGATAGTATTATTTTAATTAAATATTGGCAAATATACTTTATGTTGCCTTTTAGTCGATGGTTTACCATTTGGAATATGGACCTCTGTGGGTACAGCTGCATCTCCATGAAGTCTGGGTAGATGGATTTGCCAAGTTTGGAAGTAGGAACAACTTTAAGTTGTCATTTTCCTAGTTGGAGGTCAATCTTGACTTCCCAGTTGTCTGGAACACAGTATAAGAAGCCCAAACCTGTTCTAAGCAAGATCCATGAACACATGGTTTGTTCAGGTAGGAATGGACTGAGCCCTACACAGTTCCAGCTGTGTCAGTTAAGCAACCACCAGTCTCTTGAGCTCATTCCTGACTGCTTTTAGATCACTGGCTGTAATGCTAGCACAGATGTTTCACCTGCTGTTACAAATAATCCCACTAGTATTTCTGTGGAATTGAGGTGTTGGTGATTTTGGAGGCTGGCCAGAGTTGAAACAGCAAGTAATGCATAGATTCTGTTGTGTATTAGTCATCATCCTGAAAGCTATGGCTGTCTGTCTTCATTTCTTGAAGTCTTGGCAACAAAACGAGCACATGCAGTGATGTATCATGTGGCATTTGTTTTCAGATGACATAGTTTCACACCATCCAGGTACAGTGTAAGAATATAACACTTAGCATTTGATCTGAGACACACCCCTTTCACAGAAAAATTCACAGATCAAGTATCTTTGAGGCAAGATCTTTTTCCCAAGTGCATCAATTAAAGAAAGTTGTTTTTTTGATGTACAAGATGAATATATACATCAATATTTATCTTTTTATGTGTTTAAATGAAAATGGTTTAAAGCAATGCAATGTCTGAATTGACAACTGACACTTATCAGAAACCAGAAAACAAGGAATCGGTCTGAGATACTAAACAGCTGGTCAGATTAAAGGTAAGTGATTGTTTAAGAAAGGAAAAAGCACAAAGCCAAACAAACAAACCGAATTGTTTTCCCCTTTAGCCGTGTGAGCCGTACCGTTAATGATCCTGGCCACTCTCCACAGCCTGAGCAGGATGAGCAAGCCCATGCCGTCAAAGGCGTTTTCTTTGGAGATGTACACGATGTCCAGGATGAAGGACACGATCACGACGATGGCATCAAACACCTCGAACTTGTGGTGGAAAAACTCAAGCCGATACGCGTACAGCTTAAAGCTCAGCTCAACCATGAAGAAAGTGAGCAGCGCCAAACTCAGGTAGTGAAACACCTACAGAATGAAATAACAGAGTCAGAATTTACTGGTGAGGATTTGCATTGGCTTTGCTTCAGCTTACCTGTGGAGCGATGTGGTGCTTGTCCACTTCGATTATAGACAGGTCTAAGAGCAGCTCACACAGCACAAACAAGGCATCCAAGATCACCAAGCCAACAACAGCTATCTAGAGCATGAACAGGGGACCCAAAAAGAGCATGTGAGTTTTATCTCTACTACTATAGCTTTATAGTAAAACTGTCCAAAAGTCTTAGGCTCCCTAATGTTTTAAGGCACAGCTTCTGTTGTTGATGGGGTTTTTTGAGTTCTGCATTATCGAGTCAGTACAAAAAAGATTTAATATTTCCAAACATTGCTTTTCCAACAAAAAGTAAATGAAGTGCAAAAAAAGAAGCAAGTGTGACAGTCCAAGTCTCCAGAAGAGCTAGGGCAGATTCTCCAAGACGCTCAGTAAAACTGCCCAGCTAATTACTGTACAGTACGATGCAGAACTCTTAATAATGCACATGCAAAGACTCGCTGTAAAGCAAAGACGCCTTTGAAAATAATGATGTTTCTACATAAAAGAAAACACTATATATAAAGTGCAGTAAACCGTAATAAACTAAAGGAAGTCCATATAAGGTGTGCCTTTTTCTTAAACGGTGTCCCAGGCGTTCACAACGTGTGCAGTTTTATTTTATAAGGAAGTTAGCTGTTGGTTTTACTGAGCGTCTTGGAGAATCTTCCACAGCTCTTCTGGAGACTTTGACTGTCACACTTACTTCTCTTTTTTGCATGAAAAACCCAGCAGCCTTCATTCTGTTTGTATGTAACGTGTTGCTTTTATTATTGACATACAAAAGTAACATTTGGAAATATAAAATCTTTTTGCACTGACTCACAACCTATAAACAATAGGGTGCCTAAGACTTTTGCACAGTACTGTATGTGCTTCAAACACAGGCCTTTAATAAAACATACTGTACATAAATAAACTATTTGTAAAAAGGAAAGCATCTTTACGTATACATTCAGGTTGAAATTTAAACTATATTACTTTGACCATCTCTGTAAAACTGGAGATATACTACTTGAAACTGAACAACGAATCTCTACCAAACATGCAACTGTCAGTTTACGTCTTTCTAGGGTGCACAGTGGTGTTCAGTGGATTATGAGCTGCACTGCATTGGTATTAACTGCTTTAGCAATTTGCACGGTGTTCTGTTTCTATATCAATATAAATTTCTAATAAAAAAATAAAAGTGTATGGATGGACAATATTTGGTGTTTTAGATAGGGCCTGCGCATGGCAACCCTGTCAAAGTGAACAAATAATCAGCTACAGCAAATCCATTAATAAATCTTTAATTAAGCGGTATATCTCTGAAAGAGTTTGCTGTTTGTTGATGAGTTGATGTTTAGACCAATTACAGACAGGAAGTGGTTTTATAACAAAATCATTTTGTGCATCAAAACATCTTTTTCATTTGAAGTACACTACCATGGGAGACGAGGTTGTCTAACATAATATTAATGTATTCAGCTACGTTGTGAATAGGTTGATACAGATATTTATGAAAAAGACTTTTGACTGAGACCTCCATGAACTGAATTCAAGTGAAACGGTATCTGGCATAAAGTACTTCAGTGGACCAGAATGGGACATGCACAGATACCAATGCAGTGTTTCAAGCCAATATTGTATTCATACACCTCAGGAAAATATTATTATTATATATTTATTTTGTATATTTTCTAGCTGGAATGTGTTTTTATTTGTGCACTGCAGAAATCCCTTGCTTGTACATCTTTCTTGGCATACAAAGTGAATAAAAGATCCTATTTCTGAAACATGATGTCAAACCATGCTGCTTTCATTGCAGCTCCAGTACCTGAAATTTCTCCGAGCCGAACAGACTTTTCAGAGCGTCTCTGAAAGTCAGCTGCGCGGCTGGTTGTTTCGCAGGCTCCAGGTCTTCGTTAACGGTGTGTAATTCTTCTTCATGCAACTTTAAGACATTGTGGTGGTTGTCACCCACCGCCGTGAAAAACCTCAAGAAACGGACCATGGTCAATCCAAATCGCCTGCTCGCAGGTCTCTATGAGGAAACGTATACTATGTTCAGTCTGTCGTTAGCTTCATCCTAATTAAGCCTTTGATCAAAGTGAATATAAAATGCTGAAAGTCATCCTACACAAAATATCAGTCTGGATCTCAAACAAAATGTACATAATTATTCCTACATTAATTAGGTTATTTACTAAAGCTTGCATTAAAAAGCTTCTTTCAATAAACCATGAACCTAAAGACGTTTTTACTTGTCAGTTTTGAACTGCAGTCTATTTTTGTTGTGTATTATTATTTGCAAAAAGAAGAAGTTAAAGCAAACCTTGCATTTTGCTTTCCCCGCATTCATGTCGCAATGAAATTACAAAACCAACATAAACAATGCAACACCAGCCATGCTTGAACTGGACATGTTTTACGTAAACAAGTTAAGTTATTTCTGCATCAGGGGGCCTAAATGGCTACATGTAGCCTATATCAGTATATACTCTAACTGGCCACTTGTATAGGAACACTAATACCTCTGGACATTCAAGCAAGATTGCAGATTCTTGATCTTGGCTGACAGGAGTGTGGAAACGGACGTGGTCTTCTGCTGTTATAGCTCACTGCCCCCTCCAATGTGTTGTATGTTCTATGATGCTTTTCTGCTCACCACGGTTGTACAGAGTGGTTATTTCTATTACTTGGTTCCTATCAGATCACATCAGTCAGGACATTCTCTTCTGAACTCTCTCATCAAGGCATTTTCACCCACAATGCTGCTCAGTGGATGTTTTATAGAATTTGAAAGTCCCACAAGAGCAGCAGTTTCTGAAACCCTCAATCCAGCCCATGCTACAGTGTAAGTCACAGAGATAACATTTTTTTTCTATCCTGATATGAACATTACCCAACACTCTTAACCTGTATGTGCATGATTTTATTCATTATGTTTCAGCCAGATGAGTGGATAATGGCTTGTTACTGAGAAACAGCAAAACACAATGTCCTCCCCTCCAGCCTGTAATCAGACTTTTACAAAGCACTGTAACTGGAGATACCTAGCATTAAATGTTCAACTTTTTAAACCTACACTGCATTAACAATTATGTTGTTTTTTTTAAACACTGCAAAGTGATGTTCAGTACAGTGGGCTTCACCTTAATTCCTTGTCCACAGGAACAGGAAGAATACATTTTTGTCAAACTACAGCCCAGAAACTAAAACTAGCTATGGTTGCTTTATGGAACCAGTTTAGTTCATTTAGTGTTTAGCTGATTTGTAGATAAGCTAGATCTAGCCATTGATGTTCTTCATACTCAATTCTGTCTGTTTCAAATATTTCTAAATATACATCCTGCTCAACTTTGGCCTTTCTTATCCCGACACAGAGTTGTATTTACATCTGCGTTATTTCCTCATTGTCTACAAGCCTGCCGTTTATTAAGCCTGCCATTTATTATATTTGCCTTAAGTTGTCAATTTTTTCCTTATTGTACTAAGATGAAACTGAAATGTATTATTGACGTGTGGTTCACTACTGGAAAAGCAAAGCAACGGTCAAAGGAGGAACCACATGGTTGATGTCAGGGATTCAAGCTGTTAGTCCATCAGTATCCTCATGACATCGGTCACCAGTCACCTCCTGGTGTATAACTTAAACAAACCATACAGCCAACACCTGGTGACCTCTTCCTCACTATCCTGGTGTCCCTAACTACTGTTGTGGCTTATTCAGGGGCACGTGGGATAGTGACTGCTTCCAAAATGTGTTCCCTATCATCTGGAGAGTTCGAATCCTGAAGATGCCACAGACATCAGTGGCAGGATGTCCAAAACCATGCTCTGGATGGATGGATGGATAGCGCTTTTCCCCTCTAGGGCAGTGCTTTACATGATAGTCTTTGCCTTCCCTGGTTGGTAGCTGTTGTGCAATAGATGGCATTTCAGATTAGGAACAGGTTCTTATCTATTTGTTGACACATTAGTAAACAAGTATAGAATGTTTTGTTCTTTTCAAATCAAATGGCATTTAGACCAAGATGACTGTGGCCCCAAGCTGTGAATGATACGCATGTGATGACTAGTTTGTGATGCTAAACTGGTAGATAGATGTGTCCCTTACTTGTTGGCAACATGAATCTTGTAGGTCCTGTACAAGACCAAAGAAGTAAACCTCAAATATGTCAATATGTCATGGAATTCGTATGCATTTTAAATGCTGCTGTGCTCATTACAATGCAAAAAAATCAAAGTGACTGCCCTGTGTCATCTTTAAAAGATGCATTAATTAGACCTGACTTTGTCATATGACATGATTTCATTTGCATGCATACCTCACATGGTTTCTGTTTGTTTTTATGGAAATTACCTTCTTTAATGTCCAAGATTTCCTCAGTTCCTCACAATGAAACCAGCACATTTAAGCTACCCATAAAGCCAATAAGGTTTTTTAAATCTACTTGACTGTTTTTCTTGCATTTTCCAGTGCAATTGTTGTAGAGATAGTCTTTAATAAAAATCAAGAACATTTTTAACCCATTAAGAAAAACTTGCTTTGCTGATAGACTTCAGGTTTGTGAGAAGACCATCACGCCGGAGAAAATGAGACACAAACAGCATTTCAACTTAGCTATATTTTGGTAACAAGTGACTACAGGCATAATCATCCATCAACAATCATTATCCAACCTGGTGGTTTGCCATTTTTATCCAACAATTTTTGCTGGATGATATCATCTTAGACTTCACCAATCCATTCAAAATGTTGTATGATTGTAGCCCCAAATGTCTTATGATTGTTTTCTTTACTGTTAGCACCCCCTGAAGTGGGGTAGCACTTTTTGAGCTAAAAAACCACCCATCCATTATCTTAACTACTTATTCCTATTCAGGGTCACGGGAGAGCCAGTGCCTAGCCAGCAGCTTAGGGAGCAAGACAGGAACAAACCTAGACAGGGTGCCAATCCATCATAGGCACTATATTGGGGCACTTTAGAGACACCAATCGACCTAACATGCATGTCTTGGACTGTGGCAGGAAACCGGAGTACCCGCAGTAAACCCACATGGACACGGGGAAGACTCAAACCGCCCCACCTGGGGACTGAAGCCGGGACCTTCTTGCTGTGAGGTGACAGTGCTACCCACCAAACCCCTGTGTCGCCCTAGCTCAAAAACCCTTTTGCCTCAAATAATTACTATTTAAGGGCAAGTTGCCTTTTAGGAGACACCACCTAGTGAATAGTGTTCAAAGCAAAAGATTTTGCACTTCACTAGCCAACATCTTGTGATGCAAGGATCACTACCACATTCTTTAAACGCATACCACATTTCATCCATAGGGTGTGCTGCAACTGACACATTTCAATATCTCAGGAACTGCTTAAGCAAAAATGTTGAAATTTGTTGTGCTTATTTCACTATTGCTCTGAAACTTGATGCAGCACTCATCTTGCACACTGCTATGCTGGACATCTAGTTATTTGTGTGTGTTTGCCATGGATTTCTGCAGCATTTCAACAGGGCCTGTCAAAAGGGTTTAAGGACATCATTCATTTTGTTAATTAAAGGAGATGACACATTTATAAAGTCATAATAAGTATGCTTTCATGAGATGTGTTAGCTACAACCAGAAGTAAACAATGAAGTTATCTCAAACCTTGATCACACAGGAGTACTCTGGAAAAAAAAAGACATGTATTGACATGTTTTCCCCCTCAGGCTTTACAATGTTTTTGTCATGAAGTTGTTACTCGGTGTGGTCTCGGTTTTTTATTATTTTGTGTTGGGTTTTGACGTCTATTGCTCAGTTTGTACACATCATATCAGTTAACCCTGTTCCTTCATATGAAGACATACATTTCTTGAGGCATAAATGAAATTCCTATTCATTTAATTTCAGGGTTTAGGGGTGAATGTGCGACAGATTTCCACCGCCGTCTCACTATTTGTTAAAGAAATCCGTTAAAACCGTTGATGTGACGGTTATTTTTAAACTTTTAAATTAAAAAAAAAAAGCGAGCACGCGCAAAGTGATCTCGCGCACAGTAGTTGTATAAAAGACACGGTTCAGGCTAAGATGCTAAGTATGAGTTTTCGTTCTTGTACGTTTTATTTTCCAAGCCAGAAATCAAAGTTTGGTTATTAACCGACCCGTCGTAACGTCCTGTGGCTGGCTCGTGATTTCCTTTCACACTCCCTCGCACGGTCAGTACACACTGTCCGCTTTTACTGCCTGCAAGTCAAATAAAACGTCGGTACGCGATCAGCTTCAACAGTCACAACCCAAGATGAAGAAAACCCAAAACATCGCATCACTGTAAACATGCCTCACTCCGGGCTTGTGTTGCATCCTAACACGCCATTCGGGCAAACTAAAAGCAGAATCGGTGTTACCTTTCGCTGGGGTGTCGGTTTGCTGGATCTATCGCTCAGCTTTCTAGTGAAGCTCTTGGAAAAAGTTAAAAGATGTTGATCGTCTTCAGATGAAACTCTCCGTTTGTTTGGATAGAAAACTTTGACCCTCCTCAGAAACTCCGCCTTTGTCTTGTTTCTTCCTCCAGACTGATCTGAGATCAGCCGGATACGTTCACATACAAAGCGATTTATTTTAAACCGTTTTCTATCTGATCATTCAATTTCAGTAAGCACATTAAATCAGATGAAATGAAACATTATAGTATTGTATTATATTACACTGAAGTACCAGGAAAAACTGGTATACCCGTTTTTAAATTCTGTTAATACAGGGGTTAGACAATGAAACTGAAACACCTGTCATTGTAGACCACAATAATGTATTAGTATGGTGTAGGGCCTCCTTTTGCGTCCAATACAGCGTCAATTGGTCTTGGGAATGACATATACAAGTCCTGCACAGTGGTCAGAGGGATTTGAAG
>JAOTRJ010000009.1:21302953-21315339 GCA_028564905.1 Leptodoras praelongus | reverse complement strand
TGGTTTCCTCCCATAGTCCAAAGACATGCAGGTAGGTGAATTGATGATGGGAAAATTGGCCCTTAGTGTGTGAATGCAAGTGTGTATGTGTGTGTGTATGGGCCCTACGATGGATTAGCGGTTGATTCCTGCCCTTGCGCTCAGAGTTGCCGGCTGGGCACCGGCTGGGACCCCGTAACTGGGAATAAGCGGTACAGATAATGACTGACTGTTTATGTTCAAAATGATCTCCTTTAGCTTGGATACAATCTTGATTTCGTTGAGACCATTGTTTAACTGCCTCACTGATAACTTGCTGTTCTTGTCCGCCACACGCATCCAGGATGCTTTCTTTAACATTGGGCAACTTTGTTCTGTAAACTTTCTCTTCCGTTGCATTCCAGAGTTTATAGTCTACAGGATTTAAGTCTGGACTAGTTGAAGGTCAAAGTTGTGGCATCTTCTAAGAATCTGTATTCAGCCAATTAGTGCAGACTAGAGATAAAAAATGAATGCTCTGAATGAATACTAGCTTTAAGTTTGTCTTCTTTTTCCCTCTCAGGGTCGCTGTATGAACTTCACCAGGGTGAAATCATACCCTCCACCTCGTTATCCACACAACAACGCCAACAAGAACAAAGACAGCACAGGACCCATCTACAGTTTGCCCCTCAATTCCACCCCACCTGCCCCAAAATGCCAACTTCCTCCCAACCCAAACTGCATCTACTCTACCCACTCTTCATACCCTGACCACTTTTCCTACCCCTCCTACCCTTCTCAATCCTCTACCTCCTCTCTTCCTCCTCTCCCCTCCACTCCACCACCTTCTGCCACCACTCCACCTCCATACTCTCCTCCACCTACTAGATGCCCACCTCCTTCTCCTCCACCAAGTTTTCAGGCTTCGACTACACTACCAACTTCTTCTTGTCTGGCTCCACCTCCTTACACGGCTCCATCCATGCGAGCTCCTCCTCCATCTCGTCCGCCACCACGACCCTCTATCTAAAGTTGAGGGGCTACTGACCTGAGGTGGTACCAGTGACCTTGCGCTTCTTTCCTGTTTCAACAGGAACAGCCTGATGTCATCATACGAGTAGAGCCTATAAACAACTTCATCTACCATTTTAAAACAGAAAATGCAGCACTGCATTTTGGGTACGTTATATCCCGAATGACAACAGGCATGTAACTCGATCTAATAATTAAACAGGAATGATGTGTAGTGTTAATGGGAAGAATTTTTGGGATCATGAGATGTTTTCGCTTACTTCCAATTTTGATCCCTTTGAGGGAAAATTATTGCATGAACACAGAGTCTCTGGAGGTGTGGTTTGGAGAGAGGACTGGAACCAGGAAGAGCGGAACATTCCGAGTCAAGCACATTGAAGAAATGTTAGGAAATTTGGATTCGGAATGCCAGCTATTGACGTCATGGTGGTAAAGCAGCTAACCAATCAGCAGCTTCGCTTAAACTCGTATAAAGTAGAACAGTCCTATCTTACTTTCTTCCATTCTTCCATCATTCCTCAAGCTTTCTTTCCCATTCCTTCTCCTTCATTCGGTCATCCCTGCATACATTTTTTAAAATATTTTTTTCTACCCTTCTTTCTTGCTCATATTAAGAGCAATAGCAATCCTTCACATCCTTTGTACTTGAGAAAATCACCAACTCAGCGTTCTGCTTTCAGAATAGTGAGCGTGTTTGCACAATTGTTTGCTTTAAAGTAATAAAGATGGGAGAGAATGATGTAAAGGTGAAATAAGGTATTAGGTGTTAATTTTGTAAAAACTGGAGACTTTAAAATGTGTATATACAGCAGTATTATCTTCTGGACAGCAACGAAACAACCGTTAGCACATTTTGCTTTTAGATAGTAAGTAACATAACCGTTAATGAGAATCGTTTCTGATATTCGGGCGGTCATCTGTAGTGGTCATATCTTCAGAAAGAGCTATTTAACTTTTTTTCTCAGTAATTTCCTTATTTAGAGAACTTTCTCTCTATTTTCTGGATGTAATCTTTATCTTGCTTGTGAAAATACGACTGAAAATACGGCTCTTTCTATGTGAAGATTTTTGGGGCATTAACGTAACACAGAGCATGTTTTTTTTTTTTGTACATTGTAACTTAACCTGATCACACAGTTCATTATGTAACTGTACACAGATAGCTCAATTCTTTTAAATAAAACAATAAAAAAAAAAACCCAGGCTGAACTCAATTTTTCTTTAATAATTCACCACAGTTTTACCCTCCGTCTCGGTCGGTCCTATATAAACAGATATGCAGACATGCATAACAACACAGACAAGTCAACAGAAATGGATGCATACATAGAGACACTGATCGACACAATGCCACACGGACATACAGGTTATATGTTTACTTCGTTACAAGTAAAAAGAAACTGAAATGCATCTGCTCTTAAGCCTTGTGCTGACACAGCAGGTTTTGCTCCGAGACACTTAAACCGTAAGTGACGCGAGAGTGGAAATGGAACAGTTCTGAAAGCCAGCAGACTCTGACGGCAGCTGTTTACACGGCCAATGAACACTGCAGGAGAAGCAGAACCCAAGCCAAAACTACTTAAAAGGCATTCATTCACAGCAGAGATCTGAAATTCCACCCCGATCTTTATACAGCACTGAAGAAGAAACTTCATATTTATAAATAATAATGTGCACTTACTGAACTGTTCCTTTGACAAGTCTATCTAATAATCTGACTGAAATTTGCTTTATTTTTATTTTTTTTAACTTCTGCTGTTTTTCTAGCTTGCTGTCTTTAGTGATGTCCTCATTATTCACTGCACAGCCATAATAAGGTCAATGATATTACTGCATCCATGTAGTCTGAGTAGTTTAGATAATACATTCTTTTCCTGCTTGCATTTTCATTTAAAGACTTCTACAAAGTGCATGTTAGTGAGCCATCAAAACTAAACATACAGCACAGCAGTGTGGAATAAGACTGCTGAGAGAAGGAGCAAGAATGAATTGAAACAAGCATTCCAAGTTGCGACCCCTATGGACGAAATTTTATGAAATTTGGTATGTGGGTTAAGAATGTGATAGTGATATAGGGTATGGTATTTTGTGATGTTTAAGCCTTTACATCACAAGATATTGGCTTGTGAAAAGCTAGATGAATCATATTGAGCTAAGGCAATGCACCTCATAGAGGCCATAAAAAGTTCATAATGTTTTGACAAAACAGTTTTCAAGCTATTACCCAAAAAGTGCTTTGAGCCAACCCCGCTTCAAAGCTTAAATGCACAGACATGGGGAGAACATGCAAACGCCATACAGGTAGGACCCTGGCCTGGTCCTCGGACCCGGTGCTTCTTGCTATGAGGTGACTGTGCTATTCACTGCACCACCATGCCTCCCAAACATCATTACATTTGAGATTTATGGTATGTTCATACTCGTCATCTTTGGTTCAATTAAAACGAACCCTGGTGCCATAGTTCTGTTCATGCAGTTCATTAGAGTAACCGTGATCACTTCCCTTCGAACTCTGGTGTGCACCAAATAAGCAGACTGAGATCGTCTGAGCAGGTGGGGCTCAGTCCGTTTCTAAAAGAATTCAGGTCCGGTTCATTTGAAGTATGAACACAATACGGACAAAAAGCATCAAGTGGTGATACAAGATGTGACACTAACGTGCCAGGAGAGCACAGAGTGCATTGCAAACAAAAATATTTGGACTCCTTTATCCATTTTACCACCTCCTGTTGTGTTTCCAGTTGGTAAAAATACCACCAGGTATACACAACCCTGATAAGTGCATTGTTCTCATGAATTACTTCCCTTTGTTTAACTTATTTTGGTTCAATTGTAAATTTGTGAGTGTGAATGCTAAGCAAACCATGACTAAAATGTAACAATGTATCGATTTTCTTGTTTGGTTCCGACCAAGGGAACCAAACTAAAAGTCTGAAAACACACTTGTTTTTATCAGCCTGTCAGGGTCCGGCTAGGGGAATATCTCCAGAGAGCTGATGGTTTGGTCCAGGGGAATGACTCCAGAGAGCTGAGGGCTCTGGCCAGGGAAATGATTTGAGAGAGATAAGGGGTCAGGCCAGGAGAATGACTCCAGAGTGTTGAGGGGTTGGGCCAGGGAAATGACTCCAGAGAGCTGAGGTGTTGGGCTAGGGGAATGGTTACAGAGAGCTGAGGTGTTGGGCTAGGGGAATGGTTACAGAGAGCTGATGGTTTGGTCCAGGGAAATGGCTCCAGAGAACCGAGGGGTCTGGGTAGGGGAATGGCTCCAGAAAGCTGAGAGTTCGGGCCAGAGAAATGACATGAGAGGTAGGCCACCAGGCTTTTCTCTGTCCTGGCACCAAAGTGGTGGAATGAACTCCACCTGAGTGTCCGAACAGCTGAGTCACTTGCTGTCTTTAAACACCAACTAACTAAGCTTTGACTTTACTGCTTTCTACTGAACTTACAGCAGTTATCGTATAAACTATGTCTTGTTCTTCATTGGTTTTGTGTAGTTTAGGAACACTTTTGTGTTATTGGACTTGTTATGCTTGTAATTTTTATTAGGTATTGTATGGCTAATTTCTAGCCATATCATAGCTCAAAGTACCTTGAATTCAGGTCTAACAGCACTAGCTTTGTATATTCCAAGTTACTGACTAAGCACCTTTGTAAGTCACTCTGGATAACAGCATCTGCTACATGCCATAAATGTAAATGTAAATGACTACAGAGAGCTGAGGGTTCGGGCCGGGGGAATGGCTCCAGATCGCTTGATTTGAAATCAGTACTTTGTTTTCTCATTCAAGTATGATCACAGGCAGTTTGTGAATAAAGATGTCAACAAAAAAAATGCTGTTTTACATTTTACATTCTAATTTGAATTTTAAGTTTGATATGCTTCTTTCACATTCTCCTTCATTTATATGTTGAGTATATATCTAAATACTGTTGTGGTTATACGGTTATATAAGCAATAATTTACCAATGTAAACACAGAAAAAGGAATATACTTACATAAGAAGTACAGGCTTACATAAGAAGTACAGAGAAAATAAAGTGCTGTAGAGGGGAAGCAGGTAGTCAAGGCCTCCTACAGTCCTATACATCACTGGGATAATGTTGTGCCTGTTCTTTATTCGGTTCTGTTAGTGTTGTAAGGTGCCTGGTAATAATCACGTCCACATTATTTCCTTTAAGACCTATTTACACCAAACATGATGAAAAGAGGCATGATGAAATTTTAAACACACAGAGGCTCAGGGCTAATTCTCATGATGTCAGCGAGAGACTTGGAAACTCTCCTGTTTGACTTCTTGATAGGATTTTACAATGCGTGTCTGTTTGAACATGTCACATACACCCGGATACACTAAACAATGCTGAAACTGATTGTGGAGAGAACCGGATACTTAAGCTGTCACGATCTTTGTATTTTGTATTAATTTAGTTGCATCATGTTCACTGTAAATAAGCCATTACTCCTGAAAATCTTTGGCAACTTTGCCAAGTATCTGGAAGGAAACACACTTTGTGTAAGACGTTAAGGCTTCTCCTGTTGACACCTAGGCTGAAATGATGTTCTGACATCCAAAGTCCAGGAATAAAGTGGCCCAACAGAGACAGACCCGACCGCAGCCTGCTGTCCCACACTGGACACAACGCGGTGTGCTGTGATTGGCTGCTGTCCAACACCGGACAAGACACGGTGCCCTGTCACTGGCTGCTGTCTGACACTGGATGTGACATGGGGCCCTGTGATTGGACGCGGGCTGACGCGATGCTCTGTGTTTGGTTGCTGTCCCACACTGGACATGGCATAGTTCGCTGTGACTGGCTGTTGCAACACTGAAGCATTTTTACGAGGTCCAAATGGGGCCTGGAGGAAAATGTCTTGCTGCATCGAAGGGAAAGGAGCGAGGGAGAAAACGTCCACAGAGGCGGCGCTAGCGAAAGCTTCCTCCTTCTCCTCTTCTTGTTCGTAACCGTTCATGCTGATTGGCTCACCTGCACACAGCACAAGAAAAGAAAGGCAATAATTGGGTTGAACAGTAAAGTATGATATTCACAACAGTGTAGAAAATGATTTAGAATAAAATGCACAGCCCATATAGAAAGTGCAGATGAACCGGCAGACATGAGTCACACCCTGACTGAAACCTGGGCTAAAACAGAAGCCTAACTATTCTGAGATATGTGCAGATGTGGAAAACACGCCCTATTGTTAAGAGATCAGGAATCTGAATCCTGAAGATTCCAAACACAGCTATAGCCAAACATCCAGAACATCATTCCTCTCCCCCGTCAACCAAAGCAATACTAGCCAAATCACCGAATCACATATGTCCGCTAAAAACTAACTGCCACGGTTGCTGTTCTCCTCCTAACACTTCCCAAGCAGCAGTGTAAAAACACGTGCTGATTTCTATCTGCATTTCACTTCCAGATTCTCATGCACAAAATATTCACTTCATCATCACACACATCCATAATACAAATGACTAAACTGACACCCACTCCATCAATACTGTTTTAACAAGAAGCAGAGCTCAGCTTTTTATGACCTCTGCAGCTAATGCTGACAGCTATGTAGTTTTTGTCAGGTTTTTTTTAATGTTCCCTCCTCCACCGACTTTTTGGTCGATGAAATCACAGACCTCACCAATCCACATGACACTCGGTATGCAGCCGCACATATCCAACAGGGAATATCAGGTTTGTGTCCTTTGCACTAGCATCTAAATTAGGGCAGGCTCAAAGCACTTTTTGGGTAATAGCTCAAACACAGATTTGCCAAAAACTGTTAAGATTATATAAGATTTAGATGACAAATTGGCCCATTACCCCAGCTCATTAGGAGTCATTTGTGGGGTAGCGTTCACCTAGTGCTATAATGTTTAAAGCAAAAATCTGGCATTTCACTAGCCAAGTTCAAACTTCACAAAACTTCAGACTCTGCGCCACTACTTCATTCTTTCGATGCACACCAAATTTAGTGAAATTTCATCCATAAGGGTGCCACGACTGATACATTTCTACATCTCAAGAACTGCTTAAGATACAATTTTACAATTTGGTATGCTTATTGCTTATTTCCTTTTATTCTTGTTCTTTCTTTCACTTCACTGTGGTAAACCTAGTTTTAACCTCAGACTTTACCCACATTCATTCAACCATATTTTACATATTTTCCAGCAAAGTCAAATCTACACTGTTTTGGCCAGATGTTGCTTTTAAAAACTGCAAATTATTTCTATATTAAAGGGCATGATGGGACAGTTTCACAGCAAAGTGTCATTAGATTAAATAAAAACACCTTCCTTTTTTCATCAACAAATAAGATGACTATATAACAATGATTCAGTAACAATTGCATTGTCTTGTTAAGAGAAGTCGTGAATCAGGATGAAATCAATCTTACCTGCAGAAGACGAGGCAGAGGCTGTTAGCCAGGGTAGCACAAGAGCAAATTTTAGGTCACATGCTTTCATTTCTTACATTGTTAGTAATTTCTTGTCTGCACTGGTGCTGCTATAAAATAAAATCTCCTTCTATCATGACTATATCAATTTTTCAGCAAACACTTGTAAATCAACAGAATTATTAGATTCCCTTCTACTGTCTTTGTTTAATTAGTAAATTAAATAGCTCATTATACCAAAGCTCTGTTGCATTCTCGATTCTGATTGGTCAGATGTTGATTGACTAAATAATAATGCACTGTGTGGTTATATGAAAATAATCTTGCTGCGTGGTCACATGTTAATGGTTTATAATTAGATTATACACTCACCGAACACTTTATTAGGAACACTGTAATAATACTGTGTAAGGCTCAAGACAACCTTCTTCATGGCATGGGTGGGTAGCACTGTCGCCTCACAGCAAGAAGGTCCCAGGTTCGATCCCTGGGTGGGGCGGTCTGGGTGCTTTCTGTGTGGAGTCTGCATGTCCTCCCCGTGTCTGTGTGGGTTTACTCTGGGTTCTCCGGTTTCCTCCCACGTTAGGTTGATTGGTGTCTCTAAAGTGGCCCTAGTGTGCGTGTGTGTGTGTGCCCTACGATGGATTGGCGCCCTGTCTAGGGTTGTTCCTGCCTTGCGTTCTATGTGGCCGGCTAGGCACCGGCTCCCCCGTGATGCTGAAAAGGAATAAGTGGCCAAGATGATGAATGAATGAATGAATGAATGGCATGGATTCCACAAGATATTGGAAAAATTCCTTTAAGATTCTGGTCCATGTTGACATGATAGCACCTTCAATTCCTGCAGATCTTTTAGGTACACTTGCATTCAGGTTTTCGACTGGATTCAGATCCAGCTAAAAGACTGGGAAGGCCACAGAAGAACACTGAACTCATTGTCATGTTCATGACACCAGCTTGAGATGCTTTGTAGCATGGTACATTATCATGCTGGACGTAGCCATTAGAAGATGGCAAACTGTGGCAATGAAGGTATATATGATCAGCAACAATACTTAAATAAGCTGTAGCTTCATTGCCACATCATTGCACCACCTCCACCAGCCTGGACTGGTGACACAAGGCAGGCTGGGCCCATGAAGTCATGCTGTTGGTGCCAAATTCTGACCCTACCGCCTGTGTGTCTCACAGCAGACAACAAGATTCATCAGGGTACATCTTTCCAGTCTTCAGCTGTACAGCTTTAGTGAGCCAGTACCCACTGTAGCCCCAGTTTTCTCTTCTTGGCAGTCAAAAGTGAAACCTCACAAATCGTTTTCTGCCGTTGTAGCCCGTCCACCTCGAAGTTTGACACGTTCTGCATTCTGAGATGCTTTTCTGCCCACCACAATTGTACAGACTAGTTATATGAGCTACTGTAGCCTTTCTGTCAGCTTGAACCAGTCTGGCCATTCTCCGGTGATCACCCTCATCAACAAGTTTCTGTCCACAGAATTGCTCCTCACTGGATGTTTTTTGTTACTGCACCATTCTGAGTGTGAAAATCCCAGGAGATCAGCAGTTATAGAAATACTCAAACTAGCCTGTCTGGCAACAACAATAATCCCATAGTCAAAATCACTGAGCTCCTGTTGTTTCCTGATTCTGAGGATTGACGTGACGATTACCTGAAGCCTCCGGCCCGTATCTGTATGATATATGCATTTATGCATTGCACTGCTGCCACACTATCACCTGATTAGATAAATGCAAGAATGAACAGGTGTACAGGTGTTCCTAATAAAGTGCTCAGTGAGTCTAATCATGAATTGTTGAAAGCCTCGGATAGACAAGACTCCCCCTCTTATCATTTTACAGAGAAAACAGAAAACAAACTTCTGTCCTGAAGACCTTTTGGACTAAGAAGCCGAGCAAAGCGCTGTGACTGTGGCAAAACGCCTACAACCGAGACTCCTTCAACAAAAAGGTCACCATCTCCACGTCTGTATGCTTTACTTTGTTTAAACAACACATTTTTAAACTCTGTTTATCATCAGTCGTATTGACTGGAGTATCTGCCTTACTATTCACCGTGCATGACCTGTTACTAGAGAAACTATAATGTATTCGAATGAGAGCACTGATTTCAGGTAGATCGTTTTCTCGGTGAAGAGATGATGATTTAGCATTTATGGAAGGAGTTTCCAGGTTTAGAGCTTTGTAATAGTCACAGGTAAAGCTGTAGCTTCCGTTTTCTCACACACGAACAGCTTCAGCTGGGAGAACGTGGCGCTTTGCGGTTTCTTGGTAACGTGAAAACATGCCGCTTTGGAATAAATAAAAAAAATAATAAATCATTGGTAAATTTCTATATTAAAAAAGGAATAATCATAGCAGAACGCACCATTAACTGTTTAACGTGTAGCGTTTTATACTTTATTGCTGCAGAGTGAGAAAATGGAGAATAATGCTTTCACTAATGAACACCACTAAACATTTTATTTCACACGTACATGTTTATTGAACACGCTTTCTTATTTTTTATTCTCTTTTAGACAAAAATATAGAAGGTGCACATGGAGTCGTCTCCGCTCTGACACTCGGGTTTGGGATTTTGCTACGGTGACGATTTGAACCATTCCCCCCACCCCAAAAAAACAAAAAAACAAAAACAAAACATCATCTGAGCACATAAAAGGAATTGTGGGTAATCTCCGCACAAATGCGCAAGTCTGAACCGCAGCTGCAAGGCGACTGCAGGACAGCGGTGTGTTCTATGCTGAAACGCTGAGATTGCATAGGGGTTAACGGTGTTTCCTACACGCGACTGTACAGAGCAAGGAAATAGGAGTCCTGCGCCTGAGCTGTGACGGGTTCTGTAAATTATCCGTGCGCGATACAGCAGAGGCGGCGGTTTAAACAGGAAAACGCTCAACATAGTCATTCACATTAATCAATAACGCTGATTGGTGGCTCGAACGGTCATTAGGTTATTTGAGAACAGTTCAGCATCGCTCAGGAAATCATTCACCTGGTTTTATTGAGGACATACAGGATAGAGGGATAGAAAGATGAACGTAGGAACAGAAATAAGAGAATCTATAGCAGAAGAAGGGTGAGGAATTGAGGGGGAAAAGGTGGAGAGAAAGAGGAGATGCAAAGAGGAATAGGAAATTAAAAGTGAGACAAGGAGGTAAAGGGGGAGACAGAATGGAAGAGGAAGTAAAGAAATGAGGAAAGAGGAAGAAGAGAACTTCGATAAAAGGGAACAAAAGTCGAGCCAAGCCCTCTCTGGTAGTTAGGAAGAGATAGAGGGAAAAAAACGAGGAAAAGAAAATAAGCTGAAAAGAAGAGAGATTGTGCTTTTAGCAGATGTGTTTATACCAGACCCTACTCTTAGAATTGCCATCTCAAAGAGAACATACACACAAACACACAAACGCACACACACACACCTGACTGAAATCTTTATCACAAGCATGTCTTAATGTAAAACAGTAATCTAAAACACTGTCATGCTGAGATATGTGTGTGTTTCTAGGCATCAGCATGTCATTATTAAGTACACACATTTGTATTGGTCTAGATATTTCTTTCTCTCTCTTTCTCTCTCTCACACACACACACACACACACACACACACACACACGCATACACAGAATTGCGGCAGAAGTAGACATCAGACTCCAGGAAATTCACACAAATATTTTCCACTTTCTCATATAAACACACAGGGCTCAGAAACTCCAGGCTTGTGCCAATAATCCATTTTCATTTCACGATCACTGCTAAATGTCATATCATGGCTTTGCGAAGTCTTCACAATACTGTGTTTAGAATAACAGCCTCCACGTATAAATGTAGATTGTTCTGGTGGTGGAGGACACGTGTGGCTGCCGAGTCACAGATCTCCGCATTAGGCCCCGATCAGGATACAGACACCAGTTTGTTCGGTGAGTGAGTGAGAGTGGGAATGACTGACCAGTATTGGCTTCTCTTGACTGGTTACCTGTAAGCTACAGAACTGATTTTAAAATCTTAGTGCTTACTTATAGGGCTGTCCATAATGAGGCTCCAGCATACATCACTGAGCTCTGATGTCCCCTTCACAATATGAGATCTCTAAGGTCTTCAAATCAGGAGTTATTAACTTAAACAAAAGGGGACCACGCTTTTGCATCTTATGCCCCAAAATTATGGAATAATTTCTACTGATGTCAGACTCTCCGAATATTCTCATTCTCAGAATATTTTTATACTCTTGCCTTTAATAGCTCTTAATCTATGTGCTTTATGAGCCAGAGTCTATACAGAGTATTTATGAGTGTATCGCTTACTGAATTTAGGATTATATGGTACTTTAATTGTCCGGTATTGCACGTTATTGTTAAGGATTTTGTGAAGCATGCTGTGACTCACTCTAGAATCTAGATATATAAATAAAGTTTTACTCACTTTCTTAATTACGTGACTGACTGAGATTGACCACAGACTGTATATAAGAGTGTATATATATTAAAAGTGGATGGTATGTTCCCCTTCACTCCCACTGTGATGTTTTGAAGCCAAAAGATAGCTGAAAGGGAAGCTGCCATCTTGTTTGTAAAGCAAAATCAGACCCAGAGCAGACACAGTAGGAACCGGAGGTGAGGCAGTGTGACCACCGAAACCTGTCTGTTTCCTGAAACCTGGCACACACCCCCCCCTGTTCTCCAGTCCACTCTTATATACAGTCTATGATTCTGACTGAGTGACTGACTGACTGATAAACAGAGTGACTGACTGACAGACTGACTGACAGACAGAGTGAATGGCTGACAGACAGACTGGCTGACAGACAGAGTGACTGACTGACAGACTGATAGAGTGACAGACAGAGTGACAGACTGACAGACTGATAGAGTGACAGGCAGAGTGACTGACAAACTGATAGAGTGACAGAGAGAGTGACTGACTGACAGAGTGACTGACTGACTGACAGACCGAGTGGCTGACAGACAGACAGACAGACCGA
>JAOTRJ010000009.1:21061442-21072831 GCA_028564905.1 Leptodoras praelongus | reverse complement strand
ATGAACTAGTTTTGATGCCTTCAGTGAGAATCTACAATGTAAATAGTCTTGAAAATAAAGAAAACGCATTGAATGAGAAGGTGTGTCCAAACTTTTGGTCTGTACTATATAGGTAGGAAATTTAATGCATGTTGTTGCTACAGCTTGAACAGCCAGTCCTGGTTTAATTCTGTATGCTGAATGAGATGTTCTGGTGTTGCAGTTGCCATGCCACGACTTCCGACTTTAAAGATTCAGTGAATAACACAATTAGGCATTGCTATGAGAAGTAACTGCAATTTTGTGTTAGATAGACCTGTTGATATTAGTATGGATATTATTAACAGCCTAAGTTGTAACATTAATATTTTACCAAACCAACTTAAAAAGACATTACAATGTTCTATTACAATACTTCATAAGGAAGCAAGTACACATTTTCTTTATATAGCACTTATCCAAAAAAACAGGGATAAAAATAAAGTAAAAAAAAATAATGCAAGTTAAAATAATACACCGAACAATAATATATATATATAAACTAGATGTGATCATCCGCAAAGTCTAGTGCATACAGCTGTATCTTCCTTTTTCTTTTTTTTTTTTATACAGCTCCTGGGACTCAGCAAGTCTAATATGTTGGGGCAGACTATTCCATAAATTATGAGCACAAACCACAAAAGCACAATCACCCTTTCGCTTTCTCTTGGTTCTTAGAACTACAAGAAGACCTTGGCTGGAGAATCTCAATGCCTTAGCATCGATATATAGAAATAACAACTCTCATACATCTATGTGAACTGCCTGGTAAGTTAACCAAAATCTTAAAATGTACCGTAAAAACTACAGGTAACCAATGCAGTGATGCCAGTACTGCTATCATACGCTCCCTTCGTCCCTCCCTGCTAAAATGCAGGCTGCAGCATTCTGAAGCAACTGGAGCTGTGGTCATGGCCCCTTGACTGACATAAATAGAGCATTATAATCATCTAACCTGGATGATATAAAAGCATGAATAACTTTCTCTCCGTCATGAAAGGAAAGCATTCAGACTGAAAATAACTCAGTTGAAAATAACAAATCTCCACCATCTTATTGATATGGATTGAGAAATTAATCTGAGAATCAAAGATGGTGCCCAAATTTCTGGAGAATGTGTTTGTCCTTGAAACAAGCCTACCAAGACTCTTCCTGAAATTATTAGCAACAAAGTTTGAGGGCCTAAAGTCAGTACTTCTGTTGGCCCGTGTCCACTTATCCACTTAAGTGTCACTGCAAATCAATTCAAAGTTTTTCTGACTGATCATCTTTGTCATCTGATGAAACATTTCTACTTCCAGGATGACTCCACCCACATGCAGAGAGCACAAAGACTCATTCATTGCTCTGGTGAAGATGAAAATGATGCAAAACTTATTCTGTTGCCTTTTACGGTCATCAGATTTCAATCCAATTGAAATCCATGCTGAAGTCTGACCTTTTAGACAGTGCTTATCCTTCACCCCCTATCATCAAAAACACACTAGAGGAAATATTTTTTTGAAAGAATGTTAATCATCCACCCAGTACAGTTTCAGACACTTGTAAGTGTGCCAAAGTGCAATGAAGCTGGTCTGATGGTTCATGATGGCATAACATCTTACTAGAACACTTCATTTTGGGGTTTTTTCCACATTATAAATCAATTCTGTAATGTTTCACCCTACTCAGTTTCATGGTTTCAAACCACTCCATAACGCAGTAATGTCCATCTACAGAATTTAGTTTGGTCCATGACACTAGTGCTTATGGTATTGTTAGAGTCACATGTAGCATTCACACATCATACCTTTCTTTAAACCATACAGTCATGATCATTTTCTTGGACCTGGTTCAGAGTTGTTACCTTGTGAAAGAAGGCGGCACCTGTCAGCACCATGGAGAGTTCACAAGAGTAGTTGGAGTTGTACAGCCAAGACTGGTGGTTGACATCCCAGGCATGAAACCGCCCTGGGAAGCCCACAATCCGATCCCTGGCCTCTCGCCATACCCTGAGAAGGAGAGGAAGCAAGAAAGAACAAATCAGTCCTAAAGAAATCAAAACGGTCCTTACAATTTAGCTAATAGCAATTGTTGATTTCCTTTTTTATTTGGTTTTCTCCCCCTCACATTATGATTCCTAAGTGATCTTGATGACATTAATGCATTTAAGTTTCCAGTTTGACACAGTGCTAGGATAGAGCAATTTCCTATTCCCATATACATGATGGCACCATAGAAAAATGAATTATCTGGAAACCTTCTTGCTCTGAAAGTCCTAGAATCACTGCAAATGAACTCCTCACCTGTTTCGATCCAAGAACACGTGTAGCACAATGTCTGCTAGAAAATGTCCCCTAAAACCATAGTTCTCAAAGAAGGATGCAAAATCAGTAGTTGTGTCACTGTTTTTTAACCATGGTGATGAAAATCACACAACACCATTATGAGAGATGTTATACTGATCAGTAAATCACTCTACTTTTTACTGGTCACTTCAACTGAAGGGGTTTAATCCAAACATTGCTAACAAAAACTCTCTCTGGTGCCAACCAGTAGGCAAAATATCCCAGTTATACTGGGTCCCTGCCAGACACTTGTGACCCCCCTGCTCTAAAACATCACTGAAAATAATTCTAAGCAAACTTGATGTTAAATGACCAAGTTAACACATACACTATATTGACAAAAGCATTCACTCACCCATCCAAATCATTGAATTCAGGTTCCAGTCACTTCCATGGCCACAAGTGTATAAAATCAAGCACCTAGGCATGCAGACTGCCTTCAACAAACATTTGTGAAAGAATGGGTCGCTCTCAGGAGCTCAGTGAATTTCAGCGTGGTACCGTGATGGGATGCCACCTGTACAAGTCCAGTCATGAAATTTCCTCCCTATTAAATATTGCAAAGTCAGCTGTCAGTGGTATTATAACAAAGGGGAAGCAATTAGGAATGACAGCAACTCAGCCACAAAGTGGTAAGCCATGTAAAATGACAGAGCGGGTCAGTGGATGCTGAGGCGCATAGTGCACAGAGGTCATCAACTTTCTGCAGAGTCAATCACTACAGACCTCCAAACGTCATGTGGCCTTCAGATTAGCTCAAGAACAGTGTGTAGAGAGCTTCATGGAATGGGTTTCCATGACTGAGCAGCTGCATCCAAGCCTCTCATCACCAAGCACAATGCAAAGTGTTGGATGTAGTGGTGTAAAGCACACTGCCACTGGACTCTACAGCAGTGGAGACTGTTCTCTGGAGTGAGGAATCACACTTCTCCATCTGACATCTGATGGATGAGTCTGGGTTTGGCCGGTTGCCAGGAGAACGGTACTTGTCTGACTGCGTTGTGCCAAGTGTAAAGTTTGCTGGAGGGGGGGATTATGGTGTGGGGTTGTTTTTCAGTGAAAGTAACTCTTAATGCTTCAGCATGCAAAGGGATTTTGGACAATTTTATGCTCCCACTTTGTGGGAACAGTTTGGGAATGGCCCCTTCCTGTTCCAGCATGACTTTACAGCAGTGCAAGGTCCATAAAGACATGGATGAGTGAGTTTGGTGTGGAAGAACTTGACTGGCCTGCACAGACTCCTGACCTCAATCCTTTAATACACCTTTGGGATGAATTAGAGTGGAGACTGTGAGCCAGGACTTCTCATCCAACATCAGTGTCTGACCTCACAAATGCACTTCTGGAAGAATGGTCAGAATTTCTCATAAACACACACTAAACTAAACCTTATGGAAAGCCTTCCCAGAAGAGTTGAAGCTGTTGTAGCTACAAAGGTTGAGCCTACATCATAATAAACCCTATGGATTAAGAATGGGATCTCACTCAATTTCATATGTGTGTGAGGGCAGATGAGTGAATACTTTTGGCAATATAGTGTAGCTGCTATGGGCATGCCTGAACAGGGAGGGTACACCTATATGCTCAAAACACCACATGGGACCTATTTTACTATAGGCTATAATTTCATTCATTTCCACATCAAATCCTCTTCAACATAAGATTTTATTCGTTGTTTAAAAGGTCAAAAGATTACACAAAAAGGATGGAAAATAATTTTGTTTTTAATTGTGTTTAATGTGTGTAATGTATTTAACACTTCACAATATTTTAGACACAAACACCCTTCCTCTGGCTCAAACCGTTTCCTTTTCCCAACATCGGTTCTGTCCTTATGACCTCTTTTTATCGTAAAGCAGAGATTACAGGTGGAAAAAATTGATATGCTTATGCCAAGACTAATATCATGCTGGGCATGTTTTTCTCCTAGCCTAGAACTATAACCCTGTTTCTGCTGTGTTTTTACAGGAGTCTCATGGCAAACTATTATGTAGACAGAAATATTACCTAAACCCGAACATGATTTCATCGTGTCTGAGATGGGCGTCGTCGTCAATGGACAAGATTGCCTCGGTCTCCACTACATCCCAGGGCAGGAAACGATTGTTCAAACTGTTCTTTTCTGTGCGCACCACCTGCAAACAATAAGACGCTGCCTCAGAATATCGCTGTGAGAATATCATATTCCTATCCTCCATGGTTTAGCATTAATTAGAAACTTGAAGACTAGAAAAAAGAAAAAGAAAAAAAATCTCTGTTAAATAATCTGAAACATGTGGGAACATGATTTTAATTAGGTAAATATTGCCTTGGGATCCTAAAGCTAATTTGAGCATATGAGAGTATACTGTAAAATGAGTCAGCCATGATCCAGTGGCATTTCAAATTGCACATTTCTATGATCTTAATGAGAATTGTAAACAGCAGAGGTATGATTCAGAAAAGGAGTAAAAACTATGCAGCTTGTAACTTATTTCTACAAATTAATCACCTCAGGAACAGACACATAAAGGTCCTGCTTTCAAGGCTCTAAAAACATGCTGGCCAAGACTTCTGTATAATCAAGATAAAATAAACTTACCACAATGGGCAGCCCAATGTCTGGCCAGAGGAGGTCCTCTGAGGGTGGTTTTGGGGAATTCCAGACTACCACCACCTTGTTGAGATAAGGAAGGCCATTTAGCCTCTCCAGAGAGTTCATAAGTACCTCTTCTCGCTCATAAGTCAGCATGACCACTGTGAACTGTTCTCGTGGGACATTTCCACCCAGGGCAGCCTGAAATTCCTTTCCAGAACCTCCAGAACCGCCACCGATGGGACGAAAACCAGTTCCTGAACCTAGAAACTTTGCCTCTGAGGGTAGAACGGGGTCTAAGGGTGTGTGAGGGAAGAGATGGAATGGACCAGGAGCACGATTCCAGGTTCGGTAGACATCCGATACTGTGTAGGTGAAATTCCGCAAAAACCTAGGTGATGCGTAAGGGGGTTCTGTCTCCACTGGTCCAAGATCCAAGTCCCCATTGTCAGCCATATTGGCGTCTGTACCAGCCATCTTTCCAGCTTTGTGGGGAATCTCCTGGGCAGGTTCCTCCTTTATGGGTGCTGCTGGTATTTGAATGCTGGTACGGATACTGGCCAGAATGGTATTGAAGATACTCTCAGAAGTGGAAAAGTATGTTTCCCAAAGGAATCTACCTTGTCGCCTCATGGCCAGTAAATCATTGTCTGATAGGCTTCTCAATAGAAAGTGCAACTCTGTTATGCGAGGTTTGGGAACCATGATGGCTGCCTCACTCCAACGAATAAGATGGTGATAAGGTAACTTTGAGTGGTCACCAAGAACCACAGGGATTGCCCCAACCTCCAGGGCCTCAAACAGGCGCATGTTGCACCCTGCAGATGCTATGAGCTGCCCATCGCCTGGAGAAATCACCAAAGTGAATGTAGACGCTTTTAAAACTTCCAAACGATCCTCACGCTCTCCACACAGGGCCCATTCGGTTGGAAGACTGGGCTTTGGTCGGTTCTTGCAGGTAAATTCCACAAGTACCTGGTCTAGGTGACTGTCTTGTACCGCTTTCAGGGTGCCAATGATGCGATCATCATAATCGGCTGGCGGATCTCCCTCTATTTCTTCCTCAAAGGACTGTGGTGGTGCTTCCAGCAGGCTACTCCTTAGAGACTCCACCTTCTCTCCTTGAAAGGTAAAGAGATATTTCCTCTTCACTGGAACCTGTGGAGGCACCTCCAGAAAATTGGGCTCAGAGAGAGCATGGACCAGTGGGGACACCACCAGGTCAAAACCCTCTCTGTACTGTCGTTGAAGAAAGGTAGACTGTGCTATAGCTGCCCGGCCTGTACTTACATTGTACAAGAAGTTCTGAGTTAATGACTTCCTGGACAGATGAACCAGCAGGTGATTATGACCATCTGACCTCCAGTATGGCAAGGCTTTCAATTGCTTTTCCAAGTCAGAGAGAGAGGGTGAGGAATCCTGTATTTCTCCAACAAGTACAACATAAAGACAGGCAATATTTGGATTATCTGTAACATAAACACTGCTTTTAACAGAAGACGCAAAGGCTTGCTTGACCAATGGGTCAATATTGTCTCCCCAAGGATACGATCCTGTGTCATACACATAGACTGGGAAACCTGATGTAAGGGGACATCTGGCATAATCAAAACAAGTATGCAAACGACAGGCCTGTGCAGACCTCGGTGGTGGGAGACCTGGATCATCTTTGTCTGGTAGTAGTCTAACTGGCAAAGATAATTTTGGCTGATTCTGAGCCATGAGTTCTTTATAAGAGTGTTCTGTCTGGCTGATGACATTTTTGAGTTGTAACAAGTCCTGTTTGGCACTGTCAATGCTACGCTTACAGGCTTCAATCCGCAAGTTGAGACGGGCTATTTCGCCATTGAGCTCTTGCCGCTTTGCTTCTAGCTGAAGCAGCTCTTCACTCACTGACTCTCGTATACGGCAAAGGTCTTGCACGTGTTTCGCCTCACACAGTTCACCACCAGGTCGAGGGCCAAAAATCCGTTTGTCCGGTCCACCAGCCTCATCAATTGTGGTGAGGTAGTAATGTGCAATGAGTGGGAAGAAGACCAAAATGAAAAAGAGCATGAAGCTGAGCCATGTCAGTCGAACCCGCCGGAGCACCCATGGCTGGCTGCCATTCCCTGTGGCACTTCCGTTTCGCTGCATCGTCCAATTGTCACTCTCCACCACACCAAGCAAATAAATAAAGTTGCTGGGGAGATTCAGCAGCCATAATGCAATCTATGTTGTGTAAGCATGTGTAAGCAAAATTAAAGAAAGAAATCGCATCTTTACTGGAGCTTCAAATAAAAGCAAATTTCATCTTCAAAAATATGTGGTCCAAACGTAATGTTGCTTTTTTCTACGTTATGTAACCGGACTCCAAAGCTATCTAAAGATATACATGAGACCTTGGACAGTGGCAAGAACAGAGTGCCCCTTGCTGAAATCACAGATGAGGACATGGTTGGTATTAATTTTTCTTCGTCATTCTGCTTGGCAGAGCCATTCTTCCACTTGGCATAAGCTTGTAATGGCAGTTATGATATGCTTTCCAGCCACACATGGTCTGTGGCCCATCTAGCATGCCTTTAATGCAATGTCCAATCTAGAACAGAGAAAAACACAATAGAATTAATAACTGTTAATCACATCACTGAAAATGACTCTCTGCTTCTGAAGCATATGGACTAACGTTTTTATATTTATATGATGCTTGCTTTAAAGTGGACGACGAGGATGAGTGAGTAAATTACTCTATCAAAGCAGCTTGTGACATGACAGCTGCACCTGCTACCCTGCTGTGTAGTATTGGAGAGACACATATGGGCTCATTACTCATGCCATGCAGAGTGTCCAGAGCACAGACAAAGATGAGTCCAGTTACAGTTTTATATCATTTGATAATTCATGCTATTAAGCCACAAAACTGGAAAAAAATGCATTACCTATACTAAGAATATCGAATATATTAATATTAGCTATAATATAAGGGGGGGGGGTGTCCTGTAATAGTCTCTGTTTAAGGCGGCTATGTGCCTCACTCAACCCAACAACCAACTGATGCGGTTTACGCGGCTTGGGAAGCAAACTTTAAAGTGTGGGCAAAACACTATGTTTGGTGCTAGTCCAGCCTCCTTCACTGCTACCTCCATATTTCGAGCATGGTCTTTAACGACAGCAATGTTGCTATTAGCTTTTTCAAACACCCACTCTGACACAATGTCGTCATATGTCCACGATGCATATCGTCACATTTGCAATGCATCATTACACCGCTACTTGATATCTTTGTTCACTTTTAGTTATTTAATAGTTCACAAAAGCAGAAAGTTAGCCCTTTAATATAGCTAACTTGGACAAGCTTATGCAGAGCAGAGCAGCCTACTGATTTTCTAGATGCAATTTCATTTTAATGTTATATCCAAGTTGATAAGGTATCACTAAAGCAAAAACCACCCATACCTACATGAAAGCCTCTATAAATAAAAGACAATGCAAGCACTTTAGCTGTATAGGACTGGTCTAGGAAATAGCCCTAGTAATTCTGTACACATATTTGTGCATGATAATACATAGATGAAACGCGAACAATGGTTAATCAATCAAAACCGTAAACATAAATAACAAAAGTAAATAATCGGCATAAAACAAAGCAGTCTTAGTCAGACATTGGATACTCAAACGGAATCAAAATGCAAATTAGGCCCTAACCAGAATCCACTGAAACATAAACATATAGCAAACAAGTTATTAGGTCTTTAATCGTAACTCATACAAATAATACTGGAAAATACTGTAGATTTTGTAGATAAATGCTACAGTTTAAAGAAAATCCCTAGAGTAAGCCAACAAAGGGGAATACAGTGTTATGTGGGCAAACGTCATGCTTATAATATGCAATTGTACTGCATTATTAAATCAGAGGGATGCTGGTCTGAGAACACACAATCACAAAATCACAAAAGGCCAGGTGTATGTTAAATGTGGTAGAAATAGAAATGCATTGTATCAAAGCGATGGATGTACTGAAAACTTTCTTTTATTAATGTGTAAAATTTAAAACAATGTAAATTAGAGGTGTACTGATCATGAATTTGTATGGCTGATTTATTTTACTGCAAAAAATGCTAAATGTTTTAGGGGACTAAATACATTCATGAAACAGACAACATATTTCTAGTACTTCTTATTTCTCACATTAAATTTGAAATATTTGCAACATAAATATTGTTACTCACTCTGTAACTAAACTGGCGTTTTAAATTCTTAAAAGAAAATTAGTTATAAGGTTAGAAGAACATTTCTATATTATTAAACTGAGCATTGATACTGGACATGCATCAGAGCTCCACGAGTCAGTTGTAAATCTGACTGAAGAAATGTCAGCTTTAAGTTTATTATGGACATGTGACGATACTGTGTTGTACATTTTGTGTAGCACTAGATAGAGTAATGTCTGCCTGCTAGAGTGTATAGTGGATTCCACGTGCGCCATTAGAAGGCAGAATCCTGTATCATCCACAACTGAAAACAGCTTGTCATCTAACACAATGAATTCCATCACTTTATATGTAATGGCTTTTGCTTTTGCATTATCTCGACCACGGCTTTGGGATTTCTGAAACCTTGACGATAATTATAGTTGAGTACTGGAATAGTATTTTGTCTTTCCTTAAAAGCTAATTTTATTTTATATAGAGTTATCAAGTGGCGAATCAAATTAATTGTCTTTGGTGTACCAATTTTCACTGCGAACATTCCAGACTGCATGTTGACACACTCATATACATACCTTGACACTCCCAAACAACTGCCATTTTGCCTTTGGTGTAGCAGCAGTAGGTATACTATGTGAGTTTCTGGCTCATGTTATATAGGCTACATCATTAAATCACAACACAGACTGGTTCAAATCAACATAATAAATTTGTCATTTGTTGGAAGCAAACATTGGCTGATAATCATGCACACTCCTGTAAATAAAGACAAGGTTTCCCAGGGCCTTATAGGAAACATTTTTAAAGATTGTGGTAAGTTGTTAGACCGTTAAATAGCAAACACTATGACAAGGTTTGATAACAGTTCAGGTCTGTGGTATGACAACAATTTCTACCTCAAAAAAAAAAGCCCAGGCTATTAGCTGGCAGAGGTTAAAGGCCAAGCAAAACGCCATCTGGTCCAGCTAGTCTTGGTAGTCTGCCATGTTCTGTCCAATAGCGCAGAGATAAAAATGGAAACATAACCTTTTCCATTGCTACCAAGCAGTAACAAGACCAGACTTTCTTAGTTCTGAACATGCATTAGAGGTGTGTATTCTACCAAGAAAGTTAGCAGGATAGAAAGAAGAGGCAGGGCTGTCAAAACACAAGGGAGAGTGCCTTCAGTCTCTGGTGGCCATGTGGAAACTAAACTGGAAGCAAACTGAGCCAATGTTTAACCAGCTGTGTTAAACAGGAGCATTTGTTCTGCCAAGCTCTTGTTGAGAAAGTGGCAGTTAAACATAACCGTAACACAATAATGTATAATGAAGCACATTCTAATGCAGCACTGCCAGTTGGCATGACTCTCTAGAACTGGTGCAGATAATCAGCGAGATCCTACATCACAATTATTACGGAAATAACGGCCACTGTGGGTTCATGTACCTATGCTAAAAAGCTACGCACCACTGCGTTAATAACATGCACACCATATCAGAGATAAAAACCAAGATAATCTAAACCAAGATAAACTGCAGAAGCTTTCATCAGTGTATAAACGTTTAATATCAGAATATATTCAATTTTCAGTATCCATCACATGAACCAAACTGTAGTCTGAAGTACACAGAGACTGAACACAGATGCACACCATATTGCATTTTTAAATAGCTCCATATTTATGAACCTCCCGCTGGCAATACATGTGAGAAGAGGGCAGCTGCAGTCACCAAGAGCTTGGAGAAGAGGGCAGCTGGAGAGAGCAGCAAAAAAACAGCTGTTCTCTTGTTCATCATTATCTGTTCGTCCCTCTAATTCTCCACAACTTCTTTTCATTCATATCTCCCTCCACATGTATCCATCTCTTCAATTTGCAGCTCGCTATCTCGATCTCTCAGTTATGCCTGCATTTTTGTTTTATATTTATCAGTACTGGAATACTGTCATCACAAAAAGCCTACGATGATGGTTTGCAAGGGCTTTCCTCCATGCCAAGTTGTTCTGGGTATTCAATATCCATGGCCCAGTCTAAATAATACCATAGGGCACACACCAGGTACAGTAAAGAATGCTGGGTGATAAGACTTGTGCAGAAATCTTGGATCTAACCATAAAGAAATCACAGTCATCAGGCCACAAATATATGCAGTGCAAGCTTATTACCAGAGCAAGCACCAATTCCTCTAGCTCAGGGGTGGCCAACCAGGCAAAGACCAAGAGACATTTTTTTACCAAGTTACCGCAAAGAGCCACATCATACGCATGGGCACACATGAACATCACCCCATCCCTTCCTC
>JAOTRJ010000009.1:21037130-21048356 GCA_028564905.1 Leptodoras praelongus | reverse complement strand
GCTGGGCACCGGCTCCCCCGTGACCCCGTAACTGGGAATAAGCGGTACAGATAATGACTGACTGACTGACTGTATGGCTGTTTCAGGTACGTCCATCAGGTCGATGCAGTGCTCCTGTCCCACCCAGATCCACTCCACCTCGGAGCTCTGCCATATGCTGTTGGCAAACTGGGTCTCAACTGTGCCATCTATGCCACCATCCCTGTGTATAAGATGGGTCAGATGTTCATGTACGACCTCTATCAGGTATGATCGAAGAGTTTGGGCAGATAATACTTACTAAAATAATGCTATAATGAATTAAACAGTCCAATGGAAAGCCAAAGAGCGTATCGTTTCTGATAGTACGCGTGTTTCTCACAGTCTCGTCACAACACCGAGAACTTCTCCTTGTTCACGCTGGATGATGTGGACTCAGCTTTCGACAAGATCCTGCAGCTGAAATACTCACAGATTGTGAATCTGAAAGGTAAGGCCATTGAACTGGACCTACCAAAGATGACCCGAAGTAGCAGGAAAACTGGTTAAAAAAAAAAAAACCTTTAAAACTGGTATACCAGTTTTTCTGGTACTCTGGGTCATCTTTGGTAGGTCCTCCAGGAGATCTTAGAGGGAATGTTGCATGCTGATGTTTGTTGAGGCCCCAGCATTGAATTCCAGTGTTACTTGAGGTTTTTTTGCATAAATTGCTGTTGTCGTAAGTTCAAGGTTTTTAAACCGTGTTGATAATTCATGATAACTTGCCATTCTCATGGCAGAATCAGCTCTAGAAGCTTCCATAGATCTATCGTTTTATATACATACTACGGACTACTTATTCGGGTTTATCAATTCAGGTGACCAGTGAAACAGGCTGATGGCTATAGTAAATCAGTAATAACTCACGTAATGGTGGGATGTGATTTCCACTGATATAAACTGTCTCTGCTTCACGGACCCACTTTGAATACCGTTGCTCGAAAAGAATCTAATATAGATGTGTTTGTTCTATCAATCTACTGCAAATTGTTGATAGAACTAAAGGCTATTGAAAACACTGTTGAATGGGAAATGAACTACATGCTTCTCACTCATAAGTCGTGTACGAAGCAGACTGATCAGTTTCCACCTCTTCTGTTTGTTCTAACAGGTAAAGGACACGGTTTGTCCATCACTCCGCTCCCTGCGGGACACATGCTCGGCGGGACCATTTGGAAAATCGTAAAGGATGGAGAAGAGGAGATTATTTATGCAGTGGATTTCAACCACAAGAGAGAAATGTAAGTACATACCCCTATTTTTAATAGTATTGCAGAGTTTCAGATTCTAAACTGAACTGGTTTCCACTTGATTTTGCAGTCATCTGAATGGTTGTTCCCTTGAGGCGATCAATCGTCCCTCCTTGCTTATCACGGATTCCTTCAATGCCACTTACGTCCAGCCTCGCAGGAAACAGCGTGATGAGCTGCTCCTGAGTAAGTCTGTATTTCTATATTTTATGTATTTATATTAGTTATAAACCAGTGTGAGGGTGTGCTGTTATATGGGTGATGTGATGTGGCCCAGCACTCTGCTGGCATCATATTCAAGAATGAAACAGTGCTGTGGTGTAATTGTTTAAATATGAGGTCTGTCCGGAAAGTAATGAGAATGTAACTTGTATGGGGATGGTGGTTCAAGGTCAGTTAGAGTGGACTAACAGTAGGAACCATTTCACTTGCATGATAACCTTTGCATTACCTAGACGTTTGTTTTTGTGAAACCCTGCTGATGTGCCACATCACTGGAACAATGCAAATGAGTTTGGAGCCAATGTTGGATCATATAACAAGAGAGCCAAATTTCCTGAACAAAGTGATCTCAGGAGATGAATCATGGGTGTTCAAGTACAAGGACAAAGTGCTAAATGGCACACGACAACATCACCTCGCCAAGGAAAGCCTGCATGAGCAAATCACAAATCAGGTCACTGTTTGTCGTCTTTTTTGACACTCAAGGGCTCATCCATAAATATTTCTTATCAGAAAACCAAGACTAAAACACATTTGAAAGGCCTCCACTTCAGCACCGTAAAGAACATCCATAGAACCATGAAAATTTTTTTATTATTTCTGGACAGACCTCATATATATTCTTAAACAGTATGTCTTTATCAGTTAGTGTTTACTGCAGCTCCTCTCAGGAAGTCTGCTGTATTTTATTGCTCAGCACGACACCCTTATGTTCTCACCCTTACAGCGAACATCATGGAAACGCTGCGTAATGACGGCAATGTGCTGATCGCAGTGGATACTGCAGGCCGTGTCCTGGAGCTTGCTCAGCTGCTGGATCAGATCTGGAGGACGAAGGACGCAGGACTGGGCGTCTATTCTCTTGCTTTGCTCAACAATGTCAGCTACAATGTTGTGGAGTTTTCCAAGTCTCAGGTAAGCAAGGACAGGGTTCAGTGTTAGAACTATCCCAGGATTGGGAAGATCCGCAAGCCGGGTTGAAAAATCTCAAGCATAATACTTTGAGATCACCATGACAGATTTCTATCATATGTATGTTATTGTTCTGATTGTTGTATATTTATGTGCAGTGTTTTTTTTTAATAATAATAATCAGAATTTCACTTTCACTTGAAATGGTTTCCAGAGATGTTGATAAGTTACACCTGTTTTCTTTTTCCCTAGGTGGAGTGGATGAGTGACAAGCTGATGCGATGCTTCGAAGACAAGCGCAACAACCCGTTCCAGTTCCGCCACCTGTCTTTGTGTCACAGTTTAGCAGATTTGGCAAGAGTACCAAGTCCCAAAGTGGTGCTGTGCAGCCAGCCTGATCTAGAATCTGGGTTCTCACGTGAGCTTTTCATCCAGTGGTGCCAGGACTCCAAAAACTCCATCATCCTGACTTATCGCACCACCCCAGGCACACTGGCACGCTACCTTATAGACCACCCCGGAGAGACGATGATAGATTTAGAGGTGAACAGAAAAACAGTAATATTTAACAATATGTTGTCCTACAGTGTAATACACAGTAAAAGCATCTGAAAGGTTATTTTAGAACCTTGAAGATGGCAATCTGACTGATTGTGCTTCTGAATGCCGGTTTTCAAAGGGAATACATACTTTTGACCCCTGTGACACAATGTGCTTTTCAGATGAGGAGATGCCTTTTTAGATGCTGTTAATGCCCATTATGTTTGACTTATTATTTGATAGCTCCTGCTAGAAATTAAAATCATTTGATAATCCAGAACTGCACACTTTTTTTTTTTATTCAGAGTGTTCAAATGTTTTTTTTACTTTGTTTATTTACTGAGATTTTTTTACTTTTCATTTTGGCACGTTTTCCGCATGGCAGCGTTTAAACGCAATCTCATATGCATTGCAATTAAATGAGGGCTTTATATTTGAAGTACCTGACAATGGAAAGCAAAACAGTAGACTTGATTACATTTTGAGGTTTTGCTTTTCATTTTGGCGCATATTCTGGATGTCACTATGGAAAAGCAAAACATTGTGTGTGATGCCTTTCACATTTTTGGCACTGAGGTGATTGCTCTCCATAACTTATGGACGGCGAGATCACCATGGAGGTGACCCCTGACCTCATTCCTCTCCATAACTTATGGAAATGGAAGTGATTTTATCTGCTTAATGTTTGTTTCTTCAGTAGGATTGAATGCAACAGATTGAATGCTAGTTATATGATTGGTTCCTTTATTGCCGTTTTGTTTTGACACCAGATAAGAAAAAGGATCAAACTGGAAGCCAAGGAGCTAGAGGAGTATCTGGAGAAGGAGAAGATAAAGAAAGAGACTGCTAAAAAATTGGAACAAGCAAAAGAGTCAGTCACCCACTTATGAACCCTATTATTAACGGGTTATTAGGCTCCATGTGAATGAAGAAATTAATTACCAAATTAAATCTCAAACTGTAGCTCAAACCACTTTCTAACTGCTCAGGGTGGACGTGGACTCCAGTGATGAAAGCGACATGGACGACGATCTGGATCAGCCTGCAGCAGTGAAGACCAAACATCACGATCTGATGATGAAAGGTGAAGGAGGGCGTAAGGGAAGCTTCTTCAAACAGGCCAAGAAGTCTTACCCTATGTTCCCCACTCATGAGGAGAGGATTAAGTGGGATGAGTATGGAGAAATCATTAGGTCAGTTTCTCATTTTTGTATAATTGATATGGTTTTTCTGTATCTGCTGAATATTGCATTTTATTGCTAATTTTGGTATTTGATCTCTTCCAGACCTGAGGAGTTTCTGGTTCCTGAGCTGCAGGCCACAGAGGAGGAGAAGAGCAAGCTGGAGTCAGGTCTGGCTAATGGAGATGAGCCCATGGAGCAGGACCTTTCTGATGTTCCCACTAAGTGCATATCCATCAAAGAGACCCTAGAAATCAGGTTAGTACCAGTTTCTCTGCCTGTCTAATACAAAATGCAGTTTTCAGAGAAACAGCATTATAGGTATGTGATTATGGGTAATTACAAGGTCAACATCGAGTAAAATAGACCAAAGATAATAAGTTTAGTGACCAGTAAAACAAGTGATCATTTATCAGCTTTTATCTGATTATGCACAAACAGGTGAAACATAGATCACCTACAAAGCAGATGAACTGACCATTTATTTATTTATTTATATATTTATATATGTATTTAAATAGTTATTTCATTAAGATGTTTGGTCTCTTCAGTGTGGAGTTTGCATGTTCTCCCTGTGGTTTCCTCCGGGGGCCCCGGTTTCCTCCCACAGTCCAAAAACACATTAAGTGAATTGGAGATATTAATGTCCCGGGTGTGAAACTTAACCTAGTGTGAAATCTAATAACCTCTCCTGTCATGAATGCAACTACTGTGTGTAAAACATGATAACTCCTAATAATAAATAAATACATTAAGATGTTCATGCTTCTATGCCCAGAGCTCGCGTCACTTACATAGACTATGAAGGCCGTTCAGATGGAGAATCCATTAAGAAGATTATAAACCAGATGAAACCCCGGCAGCTGGTTATTGTTCATGGACCTCCAGAAGCTAGTCAGGACCTGGCTGAGTCCTGCAAGGCCTTCAGTGGAAAAGATATCAAAGTTTATACACCCAAACTGCAGGAGACTGTGGACGCCACCAGTGAAACACACATCTACCAGGTAATCAGAACTTAACCTGAGAATAGACCTGATTGAGAATTTAGTTATAGATTATTTAATATGTATATTTTTTTAATGTTAACTAAAGAATGTGTGTAAAATGTAACAATTTGTATTCAGTAAATGTATACATGCGTGGCTGCCTGAACACCTGTATACCAGCTCATCTGATCTGGTCTGATGAGTATTTCAGAAACTGATGATTTCTTGGGATTTTCATACATAACCGTATCAAGAGTTTACACAGAATAGTGCAAAAAAAAATATCCAGTTGGTGAGAGAGGGCAGGAAGGCTACAGTAGCTCAAAAAAACAATTGTTTACAACCATGGTGAGCAGAAGAGCATCTCAGAATGTGCAACACAATGAACCTTGATTTGTATGACTCTGGATGAACAGCAGATCACCACACCCTCTCAACCAACAGCAGGAAACCGATGCTACAGTGTGAACAGACTCACCAAACCTGGACAGTTTAAGATTGGGGAAAAAACTCCCGAGTGGCGCAACAACAACGCGTTCGCCCTATCATCCGGAGATCGCAAGTTAGAATCCGGGTGAAGCTATAGCTGCCCGTAGCCGGGAGCCGAGAGGGCAAGATTAGCCGTGCTCTCAGGGTGGGAGGGGCAGCATACGTTCTCCCCCCTCCATGTCAATCAGCGCGACACTGTCCAGTCACAGGCGTTAGTGAGCTCATGTATACAAGAGGTGGGCGGGAACGCTCTCCTCCAAGCGCGCTACACCGCTCCCAAAGGTTGCATGAGCCGCAGTTCGAAAAGAGGCGTGTGTCGGAGGAAGCACGTGAAGGTCTCGCCCTCCCGGACTGGTAGTTCGTCATGACAAGGGGGGAAACACTGATGGGTGGGAATTGGAGACGAGAAAAATCTAAAAAAAATATAAATAAATAAAAAAAAAGATTGGGGAAAAAAAGCTGCTCACATAGTCTTTGTCGGTCTGAGCAGTTTGGGAGAAATACAAGCCTAGCAAGCATAGCCTACTGTGCTCATACTGTGCCCTAGTGATCATTCCTGATTTTCTACATTTGTATTTTTTTATAGATTTTTGGAGAAAAGGCTGTCAGTCAAGCATGTTCAGGACAATATTAAACCATGATCATTTAGTTCTCAGATCAGGTGGATAAGCAGATTAAGTTGGCGGAGCAGTGTTTTTATCTGTCTTGTCTGTTTTGCTGAATATTTGGTACAGTCCTTAAGTTTGGAACATTTTTAATAATACACACTGTATTCTCTGGGCCTTCATGTGACTTGAGTTTGTGACTGTTGTTAATGCTTTTTCTTTTGTGTAGGTGAGGCTGAAGGACTCTTTAGTCAGCTCTCTGCAGTTCTGCAAGGCCAGAGATACAGAGCTGGCTTGGATCGATGGCGTCCTGGACATGCGTGTGGTGAAGGTGGACACAGGCGTGCTGCCAGAGGACGGCGACACCAGGGAAGACACAGAGGACGGCGAGATCACCATGGAGGTGACCCCTGACCTCATGACTGAGCCTAGCACTGTAGCAACGCAGCGGGCTATGAAGACACTGTTCGGAGAGGACGAGAAGGAGATCTCGGAGGAGAGCGATGTCATTCCTACACTAGAGCCACTGCCTCCCACTGAGGTGAGTGAAGTGAGCAGTGCAACATGTTACACTGTATGATAGTCTGAGGACCAGTGAAGGAGCAGAGGTTGTGGACATGTAAGCAATGATCTTAAAATGATGAGTATCACTTAAAGCTCTGAGGAATTTATCTGAAAGTGACAATAAAATTTTAGATTGGTATAGACACACTGAATTTTTGGGAATGTTTTATTACTAGTATAGAAGCTGCTGCTTCTATCAGAGGCCATGTTTAACTCTGTGTTTCTGTTTAATGTAAGACTCAGGATGGATTTATGCATTACTTTGTGTATATGTGTGCACATGTATTCTCAGGCTCCAGGTCACCAGGCTGTGTTCATTAACGAGCCAAGGCTTTCAGACTTTAAGCAGGTTCTGCTGCGTGAAGGGATCCAGGCCGAGTTTGTTGGCGGAGTGCTCGTCTGTAATAACATGGTGGCTGTGCGCAGGGTAAGACAACTCGGTCTCTTCCTCCTTCCTCACTATCAGCGCTCATAAACTCCGCCGGGTTCTATTCATCAGTTTGCTTGTACACTTATTCTAAACCAGGGACTGCTTTTATGTCATTATGTTTTTGTGTATGTAATACAAACTTCATATCCAGAAAAGTTGGGACACTTTCTAAAAATGCAATAATAACTGAAATCTACAATTTGTTCATTCACTTCAACCTTCATTTAAAAAAGGTGTTTCAATGATGAATGTAGTTCTGTTTGTTAAATATAAACAAATTTAAAAAATGATAGCTGCAACACACTCAAAAAAAAGTTGGGACAGAGGATAAGACTGAAAAGGTTATACAAGCAACACTGGAAGGTTCCACAATTAGCAGTTTAACTGGTAACAGGTGAGGTCAGAATCGAGATGCATAAAAGGAGCTTCTACCAAAGGCTTTTAGTCTTTGCCAGCAAAGAGGGGTCATGGTTCAACACTTTGTGCCAAAATTCATGAGAGAATTGTCAGTCAGGACAAAAACAATGTTTCTCAGCAAAGAATTTCACCACCTACAGTTCATAATATCATGAAAAGTTTCAGGGAAATCTTTGTGTGTGAAGGCCAAGGGTGGGAACCGCTGCTGAACACGAGTGACCATCGAGTCCTCAGGCGGTATTGTTTGAGAACAGCAAGAATGGGCAAAAATTCCACTTGCAAAGCTGCAACAATTAGTATCTTCAGTTCCCAAATGCTTAAAAAGTATAATGATGTGACCCAGTGGTAACATGCCTCTGTCTCAACTTTTATTGAGTGTGTTGCAGACATCAATTTCTAAATTAGTTTCAAGTGAATTAATAAATGACAGATTTCAGATTTTATTGCATTTTAAGAAAGTGGCCCACCTTTTCCGGAAATGGGGTTAGTATTTGTTCACTCACCCCCTTTTGTGGCAGTCGTCACCACATTTATACCCTTCCCCCATCTTCCTCTAATAACATCCAAAAAGTAAAAGGAGGTCATGGATGAGTTTCCAGTTATCAAAAAGACCGTGCTGTCTCTATCTTCCCCTTAACTTTTACACTCGTCTCCTTGTCTTGCTTTCTCTCATTCTTATTCTGTCATATTTATTCTCTCTCATTAATCATTGTGTCTCACTTTTCTTTTACTGCATCTGCTTTACACTCTGTTACTTTCTCCTGCTATCTTATTCCCTCTTTTTATTTTGTGTTCTGTCTCGTTTTCCTATTTGTCTCTCTTATTTTTGTTGTCTCTGTTTTATTTTCTGTCATGTCAATTCTGTTTTACATTCTCTCACTCTTTCTCTCTCTCTCTTTCTCATACAGACAGAAGCAGGCCGGATCGGACTGGAGGGCTGCATGTGTGAGGATTACTACAGGATTCGGGAGCTGCTGTATCAGCAGTATGCCGTGGTGTAGTGCTGCTCCTCAGCTCTGATCCGCTCTACTGGGATGTACATGTCCTAATTCCTTATTTTTGTAGTTTCTGTGTTTATTTCTTCTTTACCTGTGCTGTGTTGGGAGATGCTCTCCCAGAGTCACTCTGAGTATGAGCATGCTCACTAAGACATTGCTGAACTCAGAACGTTATGATGAAAGCATTGAGAAAACATTTGATTATAGAGGAATTATTTGTATTGTTTTTTTGTTTTGTTTTTTTTGTCTAATGATAAATTTTGGTTTTTTGAAATGAAAAATGTTTTATGTCCACATTTATTCTTCTTCCAGAAACATGTGAAGGGATGTTAGTGGCGTGCGTGTGTGTGTGTGTGTGTGTGTGTGTGTGTGTGTGTGACTGTTGATTTACCTCTCAGTTTGTATTCAAACACCACATGGATCTATTTTGACCATAGATCAATCTGCATTTTACAAAACTCATACACTTTCCCTAGCACTAAGCTGAAAGAAATTATTTTATAGTTCAGAGGGCCAGAACCACAGAACCAAACTGTCACTGACTTAAACTGTAAGGTTTGTGACTGATGGACTTTCCAGGTCACCTTTTAGCCAGGAACAGGAATATGAATATATATTGGGCACATGTTCACCAACACTTGGACAAATGTTTTTCCAATCTTCATCTATTCACTTTTGTGATGATTTGGTGATCCCGTGGCACCTGGAGTCTCAGAGTTCTGTTTTTAGATGATGAAAAAGCTCTTCTGCTGTTGTAGTCCATCAAGGTTCTGCGTGTTGAGCATTCTGAGATGGTTTTCTGGTCACCGTGGTTGTTAGAATTGAATGAATGAGCAGGGGTGTAGGGGGTATGTTCTTAATAAAATGACCAGTTTGTATAGTGTAAATCCACATATCAACCTGATTTTAGAAAAATCCTTTCATTCTTAATATAAGCAATATCAGAAAAACAGGAAACTGCTGTGGATATCCAGCTTCAGTTTTAATGGTCGGAAAAGCATTACAGCCCATTCTTATTGACTGTGTTGTCTGTGGGCACAGTGGAGTGAAAACCATCTATGAACACTTCTAAGCATTTTTTAAATAGTTATTTTTATACCCAGTGGAGCAGTTTGACAAACTGACCATCAGAAACAACTCTGGGAAAGCCGTAGAAATAATGACACTCATTAAGAGCAACAGTGACATTAACCCATAGCAGATTCTGATCAGCCAATGGGAGATAAGTACACCAGGCAGCATAGTATATTATAGTGATACATATAGTATACAGCTTAAAGTGCTGAACTAAACAAGAAATCACTAGGAGATACTCATTCTCTTACATTGTAGCAGGTAGTGTTGTCCAAAGCATCAAATATCCATACAGTCCCTTCTGAAAGTATTCTTCAATTCTTTAGTTTTTACTATACACTGAACACATTTGGGTTTGAGCTCAAAAGATCTTCCAATTGGAAATATTAGCACATGTGATTGAAATGAGTTTCTTGCCCAATTGTGCCCTGTTTGTTTAAACCGTTGTTAGCTCTGGGTTTTGCCTCCATTTGTTGTTTAAAAAAAAGGATAAACCACCATGAAGACCAGAGAGATGACTCTGGGAGAAAGTAGTAAAGTAGTCTATTTTTATGATGAGAAAAAGGGAAAATTGATCAGTCATTGCATAAAGTGTTAGCTGTAGCCAGTGCAACCATTTTTATAATGTCTTGAAAAAGAAACTTCTGATATACCAACACCCAGACTGAACAGGTCAGCCAAGGAAAACAACCACAGTTGATGACAGATGGCCATACCACAAGATGCAAACAGCAGAAATCGGAAGGCCTGATTGTAATTAGCAAAGAAATACAGAAAAGTCACAAACGTTCTATAAATATTCGCAGCAACGATTGTCTATCTTCATGTGTATTTGTGGACGCACAAAATAGCCTTTACTTTCATGCCTTTTGTATTTCTTTCAAATATGTAATACTGTGACTACCTGGTGTTCAGTGCATGTGATAACTTTTATTAATGTTCATCAGTGCTTGTCTGTGTGTACATGGCTGACCGGATTGAGCTATTTTCCGCTCTCAGGTGTTGCATAATGTCGATTTGCCCTTAAGGGCATTATCCTGTAAACAGTATAGATATACCACTACGTCATTCCGCTTCCTGTGACAGAGACACAGAAATCGGTTTGACGCGAGATCCGGGTTTTCATTTGGATAATTGACTGGGACAGCCAGAAACTGTCCATCAACTAATCCTCTTAGCCTTCCTAATGCTGCAGAGCTGAGCTATAATGGAGGCGACAGCTGGAGGCTCAAAATGGAGATGCAGATAGAGAAATCATGGGCAGTACGGTCACACCTATTGACCCAGGTATGTCTCAAGCCATGTCTCAAATCATGCACAATGCCCTCTATTCTAAATTCATATACGAAGAATTTTACTTATATCAGCCACGTGTCCCTGGCCTGCATGGCTCACATCAGTCAAAGCAGATCCACTTGTACCATCCACTTGTTAGTAGAGAATCATCCTTTATTGTGGTCCAGATGTCCACCTCTAGGAGTGAACAGCAGCAAAATAGCTAATAGTGTATGCAAATGCAATTCTATATCTAAAGTCCTTA
>JAOTRJ010000009.1:20805197-20816996 GCA_028564905.1 Leptodoras praelongus | reverse complement strand
TAGTTTTGATGCCTTCAGTGAGAATCTACAATGTAAATAGTCATGAAAATAAATAAAATGCTTTGAATGAGAAGGTGTGTCCAAACTTTTGGCCTGTACTATATATATATATATATATATATTGCCAAAAGTATTTGCTCACCTGCCTTCACATGCGTATGCACTCGAGTGATATCCCATTCTTAATCCATAGCCTTTAATATGTCAGCCCACCCTTTGATGCTGGAACGACAGCAACTCAGCCTCAAAGTGGTAGGCAACGTAAAATGTCAGAGTGGGGTCAGAGGATGCTGAGGTGCATAGTGCACAGAGGTCTCCTACTTTCTGCAGAGTCAATCACTACAGACCTCCAAACTTCATGTGGCCTTCAGATTAGCTCAAGAGCAGTGTGTAGAGCTTCATGGAATGGGTTTGCATGGCCGAGCAGCTGCATCCAAGCCTTACATCACCAAGTGCAATGCAAACCATCTGATGTAGTGGTGTAAAGCACACCGCCACTGGACTCTAGAGCAGTGCAGACGTGTTCTCTGGAGAGACGAATCACGCTTCCCCATCAGGCAAACTGATGGACGAGTCTGGGTTTGGTGGTTGTCAGGAGAACAGTACTAGTCTGATTGCATTGTGCCAAGTGTAAAGTTTGGTGGAGGGGGGATTATGGTGTGGGGTTGTTTTTCAGGAGTTGGGCTCGGCCCCTTAGTTCCAGTGAAAGGAACTCTTAATGCTTCAGCATACCAAGAGATTTTGGACAATTTCATGCTCCCTACTTTGTGCAAGTGCATGAAATGCATTGTGGGAAATCTGACTTGGCTTGAAGCAAGCTGTGTCCCAATTCAGGAGCTGTGTGTAGTGCTGTGACGCAAACAAGAAATCCGCCGTAGAGCAGAGCATCTCATTTCGGTTCGGACATCGCGGTCTACCAGCTTTTGAAGGACACATCTACGTAGACCGTCTGCTTCGAAGGATGCAGCCCCTGAATTGGGACACAGCTGCAGACTTTGGAAGAATATTAATAAATTCAGAAAATGTAAGGAGGAAGAAAATGTGTGTTATTTAGAGTATCTAGCATATTTTCTACCAATTTTGAAGTAAAAACAATTGAGATTATGATTGGGATTTATTTTAGGAGTTTCTTCTCTTACTTCCCAAAAACATGTAGGTAGATCAGTGGTTGGGCTAAATTTCCCACAGTTGCAGATGAGTATGTTAGAAAGATGAGTGTGCAAGATGAGTGGTAGAGAAAAAGTGGTTGCGTATTATCTTAAACTTCCAGCAGTGTTTAAATAAAAAAAGTAAGACTTAAGTTATCCAATTAGGCACATTGCTAAGACCAACCTGAAAGGCCCTAATATACAAATCAGCGTACTTGATCTGGGTCTCTGGAAACTCCCATGTTATAGCATTGAAGCAGAATTAAACGCAACAAAGCACACACTGAGAGCCAAGATTGTTCAACCCTGCATCTGCCAATAATTATATAGCTGTCATAACAGGACATGCTCTCTCAGCAGAGTCCATTTAATCATGAATGCATAGCTTGGATAAGAGCTCTTTGGGGTGTCATGTGTTGTGATTGGTAAAAGTGAAATTCTCTCCCTTTTTATGGTTTTACATTTTAATTAAACAAAGAGGGGGGGGCAAATTCTGGAGGACTAAATGTCGGTGTTGGGAACTCATTAATTATTCACACATTATACTGTAGACTGTGGTCAACAAGGCAACCATTACCGTCATTAAAAAGCCAGTATAGATTTAGATTCCCTAAGGCTTTATAGTTTTCCAAAGTTACAGAATGCTGTGATTATGAATCGCCTGTCACTATTTTCAGAGTTCCTAATAGCAGGAGGGTCTAGTCAATAATCCAATAAGCACTTGTGGTCTGTGGCTGATAAAGGCTTAGCACCGAGTCTACACAATACAGGCCCTGCTTAAAAAAATAACTAAATAAATAAATTAAACCCTGCCAAGTAGCCACAGGAGCCTCAGGTAGAAAGCAGAACGGTAAAATGGATTTAGTCACTCAGCAAAAAAGCAGATAAAATGTGGTTGGACAAGATTTAAGTGAAATAGTGGCAACACGTCTGCTTTTTAAGCCTTAAGAAGCAAAACGAACGTGTCCTTTTCAATAGTCAATATGATGTCCTTTAGACACTTAAGCCCTGCTTTACATTAAAATGGGTAATCAAATGACTGAATATCTATTCATTTCTCTGTTTTTATTCCGGGTGCATTGAATCTTGGGAATTGCTGGGCATGAGGCAGGAATACACCCACACTTAGGGACCGTTGAGGGCCTAGCGTTTTTGCTTTGTGTTTTTGAAGTTCCATACAACAATGTTTTGAGAACATCCTTGTCCACCCTGATTTGTAAAACAGCATGGAAACACTGTAGTATAGCATGTGCACTGAAGTACCTTAGTAAAAGCTATGCAAAATACAAGCAAGGCCACGTTATCTGTTGCATCCGGCAGTTTTGAAAACGTTTGTGTTTTCAGGCTCAGATAAATGAGTTGCTGTCGTGTGGGGACGAAAAGGGACCCCTGGATGTATCAGATCACACCAATACTAACCTGAATACCTGACTGCTAGCAAGCTGTGCACTGTCTACCAAGCTCACAGACACATCACCACATGTTTTTTCTCTATTCACTACCGCTAATTCAAAAACATAAGAAAGAAAGGCCATGCTTACTAGCCCAAAAAAGCACGTTCAACAGAGGTGTCATGTGAATGCAGGGTGAGGCTGAGTGCATGAGGCTGCCATCATTTAATTTACGTTATCTGACAGGAATGACTGTGGATTCTTCATCCTCCATTTATTGAATCTGATACGAGAGAATAATAACATTAATGGCCGTCATTAAGAGTTTGGAATGAGAGTGTCCTCTCATTCATTACGTGTCAGGTCTGTTATAAATCTAAGGCAGATTAATCTTGGGGAGGGGGAGCGGTTGAGTAACGGATGTCAGTTGAGTTTCAAACACACTCCACCGGCTCGTGCTACACCTCCATCAATCCATTGCTAGCCCAGAGCCTGACAAAAAAAATGCAGGGCTCCTGCCTCACCTGTGCAAAAGGAATCAGAGTGTGTGTGTGTGTGTGTGTGTGAGAGAGAGTGAGTGAATGTGTATACTTGTTTTACTATCTTTGTGAGGACCAGAAGGATAGGAATATCTGATATTTTTGGTCTTGTGAGGACATTTTGCTGGTCCTCACAATGAAAGTGTTTTTTGTTGAGGTTATTATAAAAGAGCCAAAAAGTTTCCTTATGGTTACGGTAAGGGTTTGGGTTAGGCATATCATTAATTAGCTACAGTCATAATTATGTCAATGGAAATTGTCATTATGTCCTCACAAGTATAGCAGGACAAACATGTGTGTGTGTGGTCCTGTCAGACGTTGCCTGATGCCCGATATAAATAGGTTTCATCAATCACATGGATGTCCTTCACTCAGCAGGAGTTTGCCTCCAGGAAGAGCATCTACGCCATTAAAGCATGCTTTCGATCAAGCGCGTGTGTACGCAGGATATGATTATGGATGTTGTAGCTTCCAGCACATTTGTGTGTTTATTTTCAGCTTTTGATGGCATTCTGGACGAGGTGATTCCAGTTCATTGATATCTTCTAAGTTATGAGGAATGCTCTTATAGCTCGTGGCACTAAAAAAGCTGCCTTGCAAATAAAAGCTTTTACAGCTACATTTATTCATTTTCCGAACACGTTTATCAAATACAACATACGAGCAGCGAGGAATCCAATTCAGCCATGAAGCTGAGAGTTTAGGGCCCTTGCTCAAGGGGGAAAAAGCAGTGCAGTTACGCTCCTGATGCAACGCTGAGATGATAAGTTATTCGAATTAAATTTGAATCTTGTAAATCTGTAAATCCGATTTTCAAAAATGTTGCAATTGCTGAACAGAAAGTGTTGAGCTGCAGTGGATGATTGCATGCATGTCTTGCAGCCAGGATCATTTATTATGCTTTTGTTACTTTGTGTTGTCCTTTTTATTCCCGGGCAGCATGCGTAATATTAAAACCCACTTACTTTAAAGTCCACTGAGAGGTGAAGTGAATGTGAACAGTGAATGTCTCGTGCCAGTGGCACCTGTCAAGGGCTGGGATATAAAAGGCAGCATCAGTTCTCAAAGTTGATGTGTTGGAAGTGGAAACATGGGCAACTGAAAGGACCTGAGTGACTTTGACAAGGGCCAAATTGTGATGGCTAGGTGACTGGGTCAGAGCAGCTCCAAAACAGCAGGGTGTATGCGGTGTTCCTGGTATGCAGTGGTTAGTACCTACTGAAAGTGGTCCAAGGAAGGACGACTGGTGAACTGTTGGCAGGGTCATCAGCACCCAAGGATCAGTTATATGCATGAGGAGTGAAGGTTAACCCATCTGGTCCCATTGCACAGAAGACCTGCTGTAGCACAGATTGCTGAAAACGTTCATGCTGGTTATGGAAAAGTGTCACAGTGTATTATAGCTTGCTGTGTATGAGCTGCAGACCAGTCAGAGTGCCCATGCTGACCTGTGTACACCACCAAAAGCACCTACAGTGGGCAGATGAGCATCAGAACTGGACCAAGGAGCAATGGAAGAAGGTGGCCTGGTCAGAACGAACACATCTTTACATTATGTGGATGGCTGGGTTTAAGTGTGTCAGTATCCTGGGGAAGAGACACCAGGATGCACCAGGATGCAGTATGGGAAGAAGTCAAGCTGGTGGGGGCAGTGTGATGATCTGAGCAATGTTCTGCTGGGAAACCTTGGGTCCTGGCATTCATGTGGGTGTTACTTTGGCATGTAACGGCTGCCTAAACATTGTACCAGACCAAGTACACCCCTTCATGGCAACGATATTGTCTAATGACAGTGGCCTCATTCAGCAGGATGATGCACCCAGACACTCTGCAAAAATTGTTCAGGAATGGTTTGAGGCACATTACAAAGGTGTCAAGCTTCCAGATTCCTCAGTGGGATGTGCTGGATAAACAAGTCAGATTCACAGGGGCCCCAGCTTGCAAAGGATCTGCTGCTAATATCTTGGGGAGATACCACAACACACCTTCAGAGGTCTTTTGTCGTCCATGTCTCGATGGGTTAGAGCTATTTTGGTGGAACAAGGGAACCTACACTATATGTTTTTATGTCTGTTCAGTGTGTATAACCAAAGTAAGGGAACAATGGTTATTGTTTATGGTTTAGTGAAGTAAGCACTTTTCAGCATTAGATACAGTGCCTCTGTGTACATCCCTTATTATGTCTGCCCTTCAAGGGGACTTGCCATGTCGATGTCAACAGAGGCACATTAAAAGCAGTATTGGAACAAGGTCCAGGTCATGTTTCTCTTGGAGTCAGTGCAGTCTGCTGTTTTACACTTCGGATGTCTGAAGGAAGTTGAAATAAAGTTTGAGGCCTACCGAGGGCGTTTTTCCCATTACACCTTTCCCAGTGGAGGAAGCAGTGTTTATGGGGGAAATTACATTTTAGCCCCTCAGACAGATTGAGTTTTCTCATTCTGTTGAGTGCAGAAATCATATTTCACCAACTACACACACACACACGCGTGCGCCACACACACACGCGCCAATGCTGTTCTCGCATCACGCTGTCTAAACGTCTCAATCCCCATCTCGGCCCCTGGAGTCTGATTCTTTCATCTGCTCTTTTTTTCCCAGCACTCTGTTTAACACTAGAAAATTCGTGGTGTAATGTATTCACAAAATATTCATATCAAAAGCACAAGCGGAAATATATTCTTGCTGAAAATCTTTTGGAAACAAAACATTAAGACAGTTAAAATTCACTGATATTTATATGAAATAAATAAACATACATATGAGTATTTAATATCCTGTGTTACAAATTGCAACTTTACCCACACTGGCTTTTTATCATTAACCTTTTTGTCATTAACCTTTTTTATCATTAACCTTTTTGTCATTAACCTCTAAATACATTTATAAAGCATTATATCCAGGCTTTTTACAGTCTCCGCACAAACACAAGACAACAAATGACAAAGAAATAGCAAAACGCACGAAGCCGTTATGTTTCCATCCTACGTATATAATAATTACAGTGAACGAGAAGCTGTTAGATTTGGCCTAACTGTGACGAGTTTTCTCTGGATCTCGGGTAGCGCAGAAAATGTAAACTTGAGCAATACATCTGTGCATTCCTGTGAGTTAACAAATGAAAATGAAATAGTTCCTAATAAAAATGCACTGTAGTTTTTAATACAGCTACTCTAGCAAATGTAAACAAAAAGTGAGCTTTAAAAAGAATGGGGTACAATACAAAGAGTATGATGCAAAAAAAAAAAACGTGTGTACAGAAGAGCAGGAGCAGCATGGTGATAAACTGGAGGCATAATTCTGCATTATTATTACATTTCTTGTGCGAAAGCTCTTTGTGTTTACGCTGGAGGTGGAGATGGAGAAACTGCCCCACCTGCGTCTCCTTAAACCCTCTGGTCTCTGGTCTCAAGAGAACCGCACCATCTTTACTCCCACCTGCTTACTCACACACACAACCAGCTTTGTGGAGTAACATTCTAATAGTTTTATGTTTTACTTCTGTGTTTTCTGCCAGCTGTGTGTGTCAGCGCAGCGTGAAATTGTACTGTATCCAGACACCGCTGTAGTGTACCATATCGAATTAGAATTGTGTACACCTAGTTAATTATTATTATTATTATTATTATTATTATTATTATTATTACTACTACTAATTATTATTATTATTATTATTATTATTATTATTACTACTAATTATTATTATTATTATTACTACTACTACTCATTATTATTATTATTATTACTACTACTAATTATTATTATTATTATTATTACTACTACTACTCATTATTATTATTATTATTATTACTACTACTACTAATTATTATTATTATTATTATTATTCTTTCTTACAACCTGGTTTTGTGATAATGCTAAATTCTAGCTAAATACTGCTTGATGTTTAATTCATTTACCTGCAACAAATAAGAACAAACAACTCAGTTTTAGTGTTTATGTCCTTTAGCCTAAGCCTTTAACCAGTGTAAATACCTTACAGATATTCATTGAAAAACACATCAGGTTACACTGAAGTACCAGAAAAACTGGTATACCTGGTAGGTCCCCCACAGGATCTTGGAGGGAACGTTGCACAGTACTCACACTGATGTTTGTTTGAGGCCCCAGCACTGAATTCCAATGTTACTTGAGGCACTGTTGATGCCTATCATGTGAAACGATGCTTGCCAGCCGACGCTGTTCACGTTCACCCAGAGTCTTTTTACGGCCAGACTGCTGTCGCAAGTTCGAGGTTTTACTGGAATTCCTGTAGTACAAGGGTACACCCTTGAAATGCTCATACGTGAAAATCCAAACTTTGCTTCTACCTCTGATATGCTGTGACCCATCTCACAAGCTCCAACTATTAAAATGTGTTGAAAATCACAAAATCGTGATTGTGGCATTCTCACGGCAGAAACAGCTCTAGAAGCTTCCATAGAAGACTATTGCTTTATATACTAATGACGTGTAAAGGTGGCGTTGCTATGTATTTTGCATAGGCTGTGTATATACCTGACATTCAGCAGTGTTCATACTTTAGGATCGCAGTACCAATTTCTCAGTCAATCCTGTTTTTTTTCCCCTTTTTTATACCACCACCACTAGGGGATAGAGGCATCATGTCTGTCTGTCTGTCCTTCCATGCGTCTTACGAGTTTTCATTAGCAAGATATCTCAAAAACAAGTGGTTGTATTATTGTAAGATTTGTGTAGAATTATTGCTGTAACCTGCAAATAAAGTGATTGAGATTGTTCTGAAATTGATCCAAATGGGCTCAAGGTCACGACAAGGTCATATGTCTGAAAAGGCTAGACTTGTACAGAGTACAGGAGTCTTCCTCGACTCAAGTATTTTCCTATCTTATGACATCTTTTTGAATCTTTATGCTAAGGCAGATTATAAAGAAATGAAGATTTAATTCATTTTGGAAATAAGCTACTGAATAGGTTTGATATGCCGCTCTAACTGCAGGTCTAGGCTGCACAGTCTGAGGCGTATCATTATATTGATACTCATCAGCATTCTGCGTGCTTTCCTTCTGCAAGAAGTGCACCTATGGATTCACCCGATATCTGTATCTGTAATTACTCCCTTGCGTTTAGATGATTGTGGATTTTGGACATCCACGTTTTTCACTAAATATGCACTTTATTAATAAAATTGCCACTAAAGATGATCAGAATTCCAGCAACAGAGACAACAGGGACAATACCTATGCTGTAAGATGTATCTGCCAGTTGGTTTTCTCAGACATGAAAATCTATTTGAAATCTGTAAATGTAATCATGTCATTATGCCATGCTCTGCGGTTCTTAAAGAGCACGACAGGAGCTGATTTGATTGGCTATCACAGCAACATACCTAAACACACTTCCTAATAATGTGCTCATTCAAACCCAGACCTGGACTTTTCTTCAAGAGGGTTAGGGTTATTCTAGTAAATGGTAACTAGCTATAAATTCTACCATTTAGGTCAGGAGTGTTCGCTGTAAATGTACACTGAAATACCAGAAAAACTGGTATGGGAGCCTATGCGAAATACATAGCAACATCACCTATGTACATGATTGGTTACATCTGCAAGTGCATACATAAAGCAACAGACATCTATGAAAGCTTCTAGAGCTGTTTCCACCACGACAATGGCAAGTTGTTACGATTTTCAACACGGTTTAATAGTTGGAAGCAAATAGAAGTGAAATCTGTACTTTCACGTATGAACATTTCAAGGGCGTAACGTGAATTACACGAATTCTGGCAAGACCTCGAACTTACGGCAGACAAACATCAGCATGAGGACTGTGCAACGTTCCCTCCAAGATCCCTTGGGGGAACTACGAAGTGTAACTTGTAGTGTTAACTATACCAGTTTTTCTGGCACTTCACTGTATATTTTGCTGTTCATTATTTATACAACCCAGCAGGGAGAACACCAAAATGTGCAGGACACGGGTTACTCCAGGGATCCTGCACTTTGCATCATGGTATTTTTTTTTTTTTCAAATCCCGCCTCGTTTTCCGGCTCATGAGGAATGTTGCGGTGCCGAAAATACCTCAGACTTTAGGTGTGTTGTCAGTTTGTCTCCACACAGCTCCTCATTTGGTTTTCTATTTTTGCCCATTTCACTAGAAGTTGAATAATACTGAGCTCAGCATTAATTTTTGCACGCTTAGCTCAGTTTCTCTAATGCACATAAAAAGGAAAGAGTTATTGAGGATGTGAAAATAAATGTTACAATAGTATTGTTATAAAATCTGAAGAGGCAGCCTCTGTGAATCACACTGTGCCTCCAGCCTCACTACAGAGAAAGGTCACCTGTCACTGCAGCTCATTACAGCGGAGAGACAGGGAAAACACACACACACACACACCCACATACTCTCAAAGTGCTTGTGGTCTAGTAATGTCAGAGGAGAATAAGGTCAAGTTTGCCTCCCTGCAGTAGCAGCGTGTTAATTAAAATCCGCACAATCCCTCATTAGTGGTGATTACCAGTAGCTTTATAGAAACTGTGCAGGTTTACGAGAGTGTGTTGCTTTTTGATTAAAGTGTTATGAAGTGAGCAAGGAATTAAAGCCTAATTCATTTCAAAGGCTGTACTAATTTGACAAACAGACTCGGCACGACTTGACGTGACGTGCGGACGGTAAACATGCTTAAAAATACAGGGTGTTTCAGAAAGATGGACTCGATTTGAAATCACTATATCTCTGCAACCACCAACCGCCCATGAAACTTATGTAACTTATGTAAACTTATACATAGAGTTTTAAACTATTACCACTAGCAGCCTCTCCCAGCGCACTAACAGTCATTAGCCTCAGTCTAGCCTCAGTCATTCCCAAGATGGTGACCCTGCAACACAAGGCATTTTGCGTTCTGCAATTCAGCAAGACTGAATCTGTAATTGCAGTGCAGCATAACTTTCAATGACGTTGATCCGCCTGTGCCAAAGAGCATTCGTCATTGGTACCAACTGAGAAAACAGACTGTTTATTTAAAAGGGGAAGAGCACAGGGTGACCTCGTACGTAAAGCGAATATAAACTTGATAACTCCTTAAACCTTTTGTACTTTTTGGTACATCGTATTCTTTCTGCAGTTTCATTAGCTTGGACGGCCGATGGGTGTCCATCTTTTTTTAGCAGAAATGTTCTTTGAAGTTATTGAGTACTATGACTCTCTTGAAACGCATTGCACTATGCTAATCAGATTATTCTATCATTCTATCTTTTTTCCCCAATTTTCTCCCTAATTTAGTCGTCTCCAATTCCCACCCGTCAGTGCTTTCCCCCCTTGTCACACGACAAACTGCCAGTCCGGGAGGACGAAGCCATCGCCTGCTTACTCCGATACACATGACGCAAGCCGCCGCCTCTTTTCGAGCTGTTGCTCATGCAACTTTTGGGAGTGGTGTAGCGCACTCAGAGGAAAGTGCTCCCGCCCACCTCTTGTATGTATGAGCTCACAGACGCCTGTGATTGGACAGAACGTATGCTGCCCCTCCCACCCTGAGAGCATGGCCAATCTTGCTCTCTGGGTTCCTGGCTACAGGCAGCTATAGCATCACCCGGACAACGCGTTGTCGTTGCTCCACTCAGGAGCCTCTATCATTCTATCTAACATACTATGTTACAGAGTAACTGACTCTGCCTCTGTCAGGATAAACAATGAGCAGTCCTGTCAAACTTTTGCGTAGGAATTACGGAGTAGTACGACTGAATTAATGATTTCTTTGGGATGAAAGATTTGCTCGTAGCATATTATAACAGTATTAGTATTATAACAGTATGACATTTCTGCATGAAAACCTTTCAATTGTACACATCTATACAGCATTAGCTTTTTCCTGCCAAGCACCTGGTGGTTACCATTAAAACCTGGTATATGAGCGTATTACAGTGCATGCATGTGTGCTTCTGTGTGCTGGATTCCTCCTATACCTGCTCCATCCTGCTGGCTAAACTCTCCTTGACCCTTCAAGAACATGAGGCCGGTTTAAGACACTCTGAGATAGATAGAGAGAGAGAGAGAGAGAGAGACTGAACAAGGAGTGTGAGCGGCAATTTTACACCAGTGATCTAACAATGCTGTGTCCTGTTGTCCTAATTAGAAGCTTCCTGTGCCAGAAGAACAGCTGTGGAAGAGAGTGTGTGTGTGTGTGTGTGTGTGTGTGTGAGGAATCCTATGGTGTACAGCTAGAAATAGAACAAGGATCAGTTTTTCATATAAGGCACAGATTGTTTTTGTCCTTTAAGTAAATGAGACTTCACTTTCTGCTAAAGCTGCAACAATGCTACAATTTCCTGAGAGAATCATGGAATGTGGTGGCTCAAAATCACTTTCTGCTTTTGAAGACAATTAAACCACTTCTCTAAGTCTGGTAGGCCTGAATTCAAGCTACTTTGAGCTGCTAGAATTTAGCCGTATACTGCCTATTAAACACTACAAGTAAAAGTCCCAGAACCCAAGTATTCCTAAACTACACAAACCAGTGAAGAACAGGACATAGGGAATACAATACCTGCTATAAGTGCTGTAACAGCTTTGAGTTAGTGCTGATTCAAGTGCTCTTGAAAGAGGTGAATCTTCAGTTGCCGTTTGAAGATAGCAAGAGACTCCACTGTTCAGACACTCAGGGGGAGTTTATTCCACCACCTTGGTGCCAGGACAGAGAAAAGTCTGGATGCTTGTCTCCCATGTGTCCTGGATGACGGTGG
>JAOTRJ010000009.1:20565002-20583075 GCA_028564905.1 Leptodoras praelongus | reverse complement strand
CACCACCAGCATCACGTAGTGACCTGGCCACTATCCTGCAAGAAGAATGACTTAAAATCCCTCTGACCACTGTGCAGAACTTGTATGTCATTCCCAAGACAAATTGATGCTGTATTGGCCACAAAAGGAGGCCCTACACCATACTATTAAATTATTGTGCTCTAAAATGACAGGTGTTTCAGTTTCATTGTCTAACCCCTGTACATCAATTATATATTGCACATTAAGTATATGAGGAGGTAACCTGTCAGTAAATAAACACTAGTGGTCAGAATAAAGAGCAGGGATAATGTGAAAGTGTCAGTATTTTGGGTGATAATCATTATATGATTATTATAATTATTCTGACATTTGTCTTAAATAATGTAAAACATTCCAACTCCTTCATACTGTATTGTTTTTTGCACGTGTGGGCTGCCGTTTTCAATTCAGGGAACAGGTTTTAGTAGGGTTCATCAATGCAAAGCATTGGTTTTTGTCCCCACATACTGTTTTTTATATATGTCCTCATATGTGGGAGTCAGTATCACACTGACAGTTAAATTAAAGGCAATTAAAGGCTATCCTCGTACATGGTATAATTTATAAATTCATCACAAGGTCATCTAGCTGTAAAATAGTTGAAAATATCAGTGAGCTACCAGCGTATTTTAAACTGGGCTTTAATAGGTGCTTTAATCTATATGCAGAGTACCATTTTTCTCCAAACTTACTGATGGATCCCATCACCAAAAAAGTTATTTTAGTCCCATCTGACTATAGAACTCGATTCCAGCTGCAGTTCTGATCATTCTTCATGAAGATCAGGTGCTGTTTAGTTTTACGAACGTAGCATTTAACAGTTGATTTAGAACATTTTTGTCAATTTTCTACTTATTGTGGTTCTGATTACAATGAATAAATGTTTAGGTGTTAATGTATTATCGGTATCCTGATTCCTGTATTGGAAGATGTTTGTTTTTGTATATGGTGATGGGTGATTTTATACACATGTGTTTACATCTCTGGAATATAAGGCGTGAACAAAGGTAACGATAGTTTATTGGGGCTGAGAGCAATTTTTTTTTAATACAAGAATTACAATTACTTTGCATTTATTTTATTTTAGAAAAATTATTTATAACATTTTTTTATAATTAAAATATTTTTGAGAGGACATATTAATTTTTCACGTTAAAAAATATTTCCTATGATAAGTAAATTCTCCTGTAGTTTGAGCAGTAAATGTATACATTTTTTTCATGCAGTGTTAAAGCGTAGAGATGCAGAAACAGCTTCCTGGAATGGACCATGCTTTACTACCCTTTCTGTGCCATAAATCCACCAGACATAAAACTAGTGAGAGAGCCAATAAATCCTGAAATACAATACTGCACTGGTCATTCTGAAACACTGGAAAACACGGCTGTCTTTTTAAAGCTTTTACAGCCTTATATTCGGACTGATCTAATATACTCCATTGTGGGAAATTTCACATTTTGTTGTTTGATTTGTATGGAATTGATGCTGGGACAACATTGACCAATGGTACTTCATTTATTCGTTATTTTATTTAATACATTGAATAAGCCCACGAAGGCCTTGATCTAATGTATAGTGACAGATTAATAGTTCATTCATTACTTTTCTTAACCGCTTATTCCTATTTCAGGGTGACGGGAGAGCCGGTGCCGAGCCGGCAGCATAGGGCGCAAGGCAGGAACAACCCTAGGCAGGGCGCTAATCCATCGTAGGGCACACACACACACTCACTCACACACACACACACACTAGAGCCACTTTAGAGACACCAGTCAACCTAACGTGCATGTCTTTGGACTGTGGGAGGAAACCAGAGTACCCGGAGTAAACCCACACGGACATGGGGAGGACATGCAGACTCCACACAGAAAGGACCCAGACCTCCCCACCCGGGGATCGAACCCTCTGTGAGGCGACAGTGCTACCCATGAGTCGCCCCAGATTAATAATTTCATAGTTCAATTTAAAAAGTACACAATAAGCGTTTCTCAATACAAAGTACGCCACATTTACAAACTCCTGAGGACGGAAGGACGCTGTACATTCATTCTGCACTTGGAACAGAAGCATACTTGATGTACTCGCCATCACCATTTAAGAGGCAAGGAAAAACCTGCAGTAAATTGTGGACATCTCTGAAAAACTGCAGAGCTAATTTTCACATAGCCTCCTTCTTGATAAATCAACCACATACTTGAAGTCTAAATAACAACAATCTCACCTCAAAAATCTTTTAAAGATTTCAGAACACAACAGTACTATTTTGAGGTTTTTCTCCACCTCCAACAGGCTGGGATTGGTACGAAATGCATTCTGGGATATCTGATTGCCCCAGGTCCACACAAGTCACCTCCCATTGCATCCTTGATAGCATGATCGGTGCAAGAACACGTCCGCTGTAAACTGTACTTGGTTAGATGCAGACTTTTGAATGGAACAGTACTCGGGCTACGACTGATGACATTTCTCAAGCACACAAGAACACAGACAAGAACACAGATTGAGAATTGACTCATGTCTCCCTACTGCAAATAAATCAATTATTTCTGACCTTTGCCCTTTATTTATTTTAGGTTTTAAAATTTAGGTTTATGCTCCTAGATTGGTACAAACCAAACTGCAGGTCAAAATCATCACGCATTCACCCCAACATCTAATAACAGACTTGCTATTGTGGTTTCAAATGCTCTGTGATACAATCTTATCTCTAAGAATAGTAGTAGTTTATACACAATATTATATCATCAATGCTATATTCACTGTACTTTTCAATTACGTAGTTAGGGTATATTAGGCAATCCAAATATAATATTCTAGTTAAATAAAACAGAATCAGTCTCTCATGTCTAATATTTTATATTTGAATCATTGGCATATAGATGTGTGTGTGTGAGTGTGTGTGTGTGTGTGTGTGTGTGTGTTTATTAACTATTAACACTGGGTAATCAGATGAAAGGATTTCAACTTTTAATCTTTATTCTACTCTTAAACTGTATTTAACTGTATTAAACTGTGATATAGCTGAATACTGTAGTTGAGAAATCTTATACTGTTAGCCTTATGCTGTATTGCTTCTAAATCATGAAATAACTAGACATGAATGTGTGTGTTGTCACTCTTAAATATGTTTAAATCAGAGTTGCCTATAGTTAAAAAGGTATACATACATCAGAGAAAGCATTCTAGTTTGTTCGCAAGCTGATGAAGACTGAGCTTTTTAACAAGGTCATTGTAGAATGAGTAACTGAATCCTCACACTGTAGCTACAATGTTGTATGGCATTTACTCTTCATTCCTAAATAGGAAGATACTGACAGCTGTGATAGCGTGGTTACTAGATTATCATAGTATGAAATTTACATGTTCTTCCTCTTTTAAATCGGTTTTGCTCCACTTTGCTTTGGCTTGTGTACAGTCAGTTAGTCCTTCAGGCCTGCAGGGGACACTGTCTGTCTCAGTCTTGGCTTAGCTGGCTGCTCTGATTAATTGCTTCTCTTCTTTCTCCCTTCCCTCCCTCCCTCCTCCCTCCCTTCCACTCAGGCGAGGCTCCCTTCCTCTTCCTCCACCCTAAGCATTGCTGAGGTACCCCTGCATGATCCGACGCATGCCTGTTTTAGCCCCTGTATTGCAGTTGTAACCCACTGTCCTGCTGTTTCGCTCATCTGTTTTATAGTTTCATTCCCTCATACCCCATCTCTTTTTCTGTTATACCTCTACTTCCTGCTGTGACCATCTCTTCCTCCTGTTACAACTCTACTTCACCATCTCTTCCTCCTGTTACAACTCTACTTCACCATCTCTTCCTTCTGTTACAACTCTACTTCACCATCTCTTCCTTCTGTTACAACTCTACTTCACCATCTCTTTTTCTTCTGTTTTACCTCTACTTCCTGTGATCACCTTCTCTTTTCCTTCTGTTATACCTCTACTTCCTGCTGTCAACTTCTCTTTTCCTTCTGTTATACCTCTACTTCCTGTGATCACCTTCTCTTTTCCTTCTGTTGTACCTCTACTTCCTGTGGTCACCTTCTCTTTTCCTTCTGTTATACCTCTACTTCCTGCTGTCAACTTCTCTTTTCCTTCTTTTATACCTCTACTTCCTGCTGTCAACTTCTCTTTTCCTTCTGTTATACCTCTACTTCCTGCTGTCACCTTCTCTTTTCCTTCTGTTATACCTCTACTTCCTGCTGTCAACGTCTCTTTTCCTTCTGTTATACCTCTACAGTACTTCCTGCTGTCACCTTCTCTTTTCCTTCTGTTATACCTCTACAGTACTTCCTGCTGTCACCTTCTCTTTTCCTTCTGTTATACCTCTACTTGCTGCTGTCACCATCTCTTTTCCTTCTGTTTAATCTCTACTTCCTGCTGTCACCCTCTCTTTTCCTTCTGTTATACCTCAACATGCTGCTGTCACCATCTCTTCCTTCTGTTACAACTCTATTCTGTTGTTTCAGTAGTATTCCTTCTGTTACACCCCTACTTCCTGCTGTGACATCAGCTGTTGCATCATTTACACCTCCATCCTTTTTTATCAATAGGTCTTTCGATACACCTGTCTGTCCTGTTGCAACTAGCCCTTCTTTCTGTTACACTCTTCTCTCTGTTGTGTCACCTTCACTTCTTTCTGTCACATCCCTCTACCTGTTGCGTCATTAGCTCAACATTCTTACAGTCAAACCCCTCCATCATGTTGTCACAAGTCCTTCCTTCTGTTACACCCCTTCAATCCATCATGTCTCCAAGTCTTCCATGTCTTACACACCTCTGTCCTGTTGTGTGACCAGCCTTTCCATCTGTTGCATCTTTCTGTTACGTTGTCACCAGTCCCTCTTTCTGTTACAGCTCATTGCCCTGTTCTGGCCCAGCCCCATCTAGTCATGTGACCTTCTTTCTTCTTTCAGTTATATTTCATATTGTTATCAACCTTCTGCCCTGTTCTTTTATCCTAATTCACATTTTGTTTATTGAATTTATTTTTATCTTTCCATATTTCCGTTTCACCCAACGTCCTCTGTCCTGCTATTTATGCCCCCATCGTGCTGTTTTGCTCAATGTATTTTTCCCTGTTGTCCATGTCGCTGGCTTCTTGTGTACTATTGTGTTTTTTTTCTGTTTGTGTGTTTTTTAAAATATTTTTATTCTGTTGCATCCGATGTGTAACCTAGCTTGTTGTGTCTCATGGTGCATGATCTGCTAAAAAGGAATATGTCATTTAACTGTGTTGTTTGTAACCTTTCTGGATCCAGTTTCTAGTTTCTATAGGTCCTGCAGTTGTCGCTGCCAATTTGTTGGTTTGCTGCAGTCCTTCTTTGGACGTTGTATTTTTTATCCATCTTTTAGCTGTTTGTTTTATTTGATTTTGGGTTTTTTTTGTTTGTTTTTATGTCAGTATTTCTTTTTAATTGAGTCTTTTTAATTGATTGACTCTACCTTGAAAAATTTGAAACAATTTCATTAAAAGTTTGAATAGGTTATAAGTGAAATTATACATTATGTTATATACAAACATGCAAAAAGTTCATTTCAGATACAAACGTATTGACATTCGTTTTTTTTGTGAACAATTTTATCAAATGCAAATGGCAGAGAGTATATAAAATATTATACACATGGAATCTAGGGCTCTTATATTCACACCAAGGTCTAATATTGCTGCAAAATGCATTTATTAGCTATATTAACTTAAATGCTACAGTTTAATAGATTTGATTACATGAAACTCTGCACTTGTCGGTCCGTGCAGCATGGATGTTGGTGTAGATTGGAAACACTACTAGTAACCATCCCTTATTGTCTGATATGCTTTGGAGTTCACGCTAGAGCCAAAAAGGCTTGAGTGCACTACTGAATACTGTTTTATTAGATAAACATATTGAAATCTTGAGCTACTCAATTGATCAATATTATGCAGAAAAGAACACACAGTTCCCGTCATGCGCCGATAATTCTTTAATAAAAGATGAGTAATGTTTTGTCATTGATTTCATTTGTAGATAATATCACAAATGTCAGCGTAGATTGGATGTTTGTTTGCTTTGGAATGTTCTTATTCTGTTATAGCATCATCCCAAGCTGACACTCGAGCACACAGCGAGCGGCTTTCGGGGGCCTGCGTCTCCCTGCTGGGGTTTATTTCACAATAATGTTTGCCTCACTTATTACATAGAGACTTACTAAAGTAATCAATCATTTTAAAATGATTTGATTACTAAAGTCATCAAAAAAGATTAGAAATGATTTTAGTGATTTAAAAATATTTTTTTTGCTTACGCTATAAAAAGTAAGCCGTTAGGTTCTTCTACGGAGCTGCGTCCATAGCAACGTAACCTAGCCTACTTAGCATTATAATTAACATATAGGAAAGTGAATATTAGAAAAAAAAGAACTTTTTTGCCATAGGGTGTTGCGTATGAGCTGACGTTTTTAATATGATTATTAAAGCAACAGAATTTAGAGTTCTTTCTATGGACTGATATGATGTGGTCCTCCAGAGTCTGTGATGAGCCCTGTATCCATAGCAACCGTCTGATACTCATAGCAACCGTCTGCAATTCTTCCAAAATAGAATGCAGTAACAGACCAATCAGAATCAAGTATCCTACGAATCCGCATAATAAAGATTCTTAAAATAATTTGTGATATAAATATAATGAAATAATATGAATATGAATGATATAATGAATTTTTATATAACGTGTTTATTACATAATTAATGCAAATAGATTTCAGTGTGCTGGTGTCTTTCAGGAGAGTGAAATCTATAAATGCAGTATTCTCCATTTTCAGCGTTGCGAGTAACCAGGACTCGAAATGTAACTTTATATGATGTGCAAATATGTGCAAAACAAATATGTAGCTTTCTGAACAATCTATAGAGTAGAAAATAACAAATTCACCATCGGAGGTTAATCTATACACAAATTCCCGGTTTAATTCATGCAAATATTAGGTTTATTTACATTTCTTTATTCACAAATGATATAATATAAGGTATAATCAGGTTTATATTAAAATAAATTAAAATAGGAAGACTGGACAGGAAACGGTGAGCATGTAAGGAACAGCAGAGCGTTAATGAGAACAGGAAACAGTGACCATAAAAGGAAAGTGGAAGACAATTGAGCAGCATAGTGTAGGTTCACAATAGAGTTGGTGTCTAGAACATGAAGATGTTTAGGACATTGTCTGATTCTTAGTATTGGGAATTCTCAATTTTCCAAAGTCTAGACTGAACGAAAGATCATTTTTAGTTCATTTTTCTTCTTCATTTTTTCAGTTTGAAGGCTCCAAAATTATTCTGTTTCTAATTTTCAGTGACTGTATGTGTGTGTGTGTGTGTGTGTGTGTGTGTGTGTGTGTGTGTGTGTGTGCGCGTGTGTGTGTGTGTGTGTGTGTGTGCGTGTGCACGCACATGAGTGTGTTACAGACTGCATATGTGATTTAGTACTTGTGTAGTTTAGCATGCGTAAGAAAGAAAGTGCATTTGTATGTGTGTGTGTGTGTGTGTGTGTGTGTGCGTATGAGCATATGTGAGTGTGTGGGGTGAGTGACTATCCTGTGGCTTCCTCCAGGCCTCTCGGAGAGAGTTCAGGGCCCATCTGGATGAGGTCATCACGCTCAAGTCAAGGTACTCTACCTTGGACCAGGTAAAGAGTTCCACTCTCCTCCCTCCATTAGCACACACACACACACACACACACATGCACACACATTCACAGAATTATCACGCTACTAAAACAGCTAACAACAAAACAGTTAACATAGTTATCACATGAAAGAATAAGTTAATGAAAATAGGAAATAAGGATGAGTGCAGATTAGCAAAGACGAGCAGGCTCAGAATATTTGGATGTGACAGTTTGCACCGACTACCTTACTTACCTACAGTCACTAACACAGTGTAGCACAGCAGTACAGAACACAGCAATGCCAGACTGTGATAAAACATGCTACACACAAAGCAACAAATGCAGATGCAGAAATGCATCAATTGCACTCCGGAATACAGAGCAGCCACAAAACAACTAAAACCGCTAATCAGATACTAACACGGAGAGCTACAGTTATACACAGCTAACAGAACGTTCACCACTAAACACAGTGTTTTGACCACATTTAAAGACAGAGAAATGAACACAGATAAGCACAGAGCAGCCAGCAATGCTAAACACAGAGAAGCAGCTCATAAATAGCTAAGTATGCCGATTGCTGTCACTGCTAATTAAAGAGAATATAAAACAGTGACAGCGGCACTGTAGGTAGCACAGCACGGCCTCCTGGTTAGCTGTGTATGACTGTATATTGCTCCAGCATCCCTGGTTCGATCCTGAGTTCAAGCTACTGTCTGTGAGGAGTTCTGCATGTTCTCCTCATTTTCACGTCAGTTTCCTTCCACCTCCCAAACACCTGCCTGTAGGTGTGAATGAGCGTGTTGTGAATGAATGTAGGCATGTGTGTGGATGGTGCCCTGCGATGAACTGGCATCCCAACTGGAGTTTATTCTCCTGCCTGTTTCTGGGATAGGCTCCAGGTATAACGTGAGCCTCACCAGGATAAAAAAAACGTACTGAAGATGAATGAAGGAACGATTCCCTATAGGCAGTGCACAGAGCTTGAAGATGATTTTATCCCAGCTTTGCTTGGCTGTTGTCTCTCACTGATTGAAAAAAAAGAAAAAATAACTCTGGTTTTTATTCAACTGTCCAGTGTGTATGTGTGTTACATGTACAGACAAACTGGGAAGAACATGCAATGTTTTTAATGTGTGTGTGGGATGGTGGGGGGAGGGTGTCTGTGTGACTGTTTGGGGTTTGTCCGTGAGTTTTTCTCTCTTTCTTTTTCTGCCCATCTCTCTTGCTTCTCTCTCACACTCTCTCACTCTCTCTCTCTCTCTATTTCTCTCTCACTCTCACTCTCTCTCTCTCTCACTATTTCTCTCTCACTCTCTCTCTCTCTCTCACACACACACACACACACACACAAATAGTGGCCCTAATTTGTGTGGGCATGTGAAGTCCACAAGGCCATAATGTATTCCATTTCTCTACTTAAAAAGATGCTGAAAAGGACCCTCTATGATGCAAAAAGCACCCTTTGGTAAAGGCCACACTGATTCTGACTAACCCCAGGTTTGCGATTTGAAAGAGTAGTCCATTAAAAATTTTTTGCATAATAGCTTATGGCAAAAAGTCACACAAATGCTTTCTAAAAATATCACACAAGCCCTAGTCATGGTTTTCAGTTCCTCTGCAATAAAATACACTAAAACCCACAGAGGACATCTGGACCTCTGGACATGAGCTTCTTGCAGATTTCCTTTCCCCAGATGTGGCACATATGGCACTGTGCTCACATTATTCTGGGATAATTGTATTTATGGAAATCTGTCATTACATTTCAGAGGTGCAGACATTTACAGCTTAGCCATAGTGTATTTGGCCCTTTCCCAAGATGATATGTCTCTCTGTCTGTCTAGTAAACTATCTACCTTCCTATTTATTTGTCTTTGCTGTCATTATTCCTGTCATCAGCACTTTTCCAAGTAAATTTATACCTATGGACTCCATCCTTGAAATGATTAGCGAGCACCAATTACATCAGTTGAGTTCATCAAGAGCAGAGAATGACAAATTAGACATATAACAGCAAGGCCAAAGATGAAGAAAGTCTTCAAGTGTCTTCGAACACTGATTTAGACTGCCATTGATCAGTATGAGGGTTACAACTTGTATAAAATAAAGCCATAAAGCCATGTTTTAAACAGAGTGTGGTTGATTAAAAATGCATTTCCGGATTATATAGGATATGTAGTATCTAATTTTGACAAAAGTGAATGGTCACCTTCAAATATGCCGTTAAAATGTAACTGTAAGTTTAATACACTAGGCTCCAGACAACAGCTTGTTACATTGGGGATTATGGTGAAGTCTTGAGAATAGTCCCCTGAGAATGAGAGACCATTATAGAACTCGGAGGAAGACCACAGGGAGATCTCTCTCGCTCTCTCTCTCTCTCTCTGTCTGTGTCTCTCTCCATTTCTCTCTCTCTCGCTATACTTTTGGATATACAATTCCATAACTTGTTAGCTACATTTGCCTCATAGCTCCAGTAAAAAAAATGAGGCAAACTTTTGATATCAAAGATTCAACTATTTAGTGCGAGGAACATTTCTGTGATGCCCGTGCTGCATAAATATTACTGGCATTTCACTTTCCATGAAGTGCTCAGTGATGACAGTTGAAATATTCATGACTTCAGCAGTGCAGCACTCTATATAGTATTAAGATTTAGTAAATAAGTGACAGGTTGTATACTGCATGTTTATAATTGATGAATTAAGGAATGAGTAATGCATCACTGCAGCTATATGAGGGTGTTATGAATATGAGTTATATATATATATTTATGTGGTGCCGTTCTTTTTTAGGAAAATTCTAATTTGTTCTTTAATTATATTTTTATTAGTTTCAATTCAAATTGATTCACTTTGATTATAAGCATTATTTCAGTGAATATTTCAGGAAGCTGTATGTGCGTGTGCATACGAGTGCATAGATATGTCTGTGAGTGTATTCATTTACTGTGTGTGTGAGGGAGAGAGAGAGGTAAAGATATACATATGTGTGCAAATGATGTCATATGGATTGAATATGTATAAGTACCATAGATAGAGATTGTGTCTGTGTGTTTGTGAGAGATCTGCTGTGCTTCCCTCTTTCCTTTCTCTGCCATCATAATTCAGTCCATATTCATGTCTGTTATAGATATTTTTTATATTCTGATGAATCCTCTGATTAGTTACCCCCCCCCACACACACACATACATACATACATACATACATACAGTATCACCACTGTCATCAGACATGAACACCCATTAATTATCTGCTAATCAGTTAATTGCTTGCAAATCTATCACTTAACTGCACATCTGTTAATTAGCTGGAAAATAATGTGTGAAATGAAGCATGTCACACCTCTCAGGACTGCAGTTAATAACCCTTTTCCTATAGCTGCAAAAATGCAATATATGCACCTGGGATGCATGGTGTCATTTATCTGTAAATCAATGCTATAAATCATTTAATTCTCATTAATATTTTTCTAAAAGGAAAAAAAAGTATATCAGAAAATCAGACACAGTTACTGAAAAACATTCTTATCGAGATGCAGTCGGTGCTGTAGCAATACATTCTGTTAAGCAAATGTTATAATAAAATAAATGCTATTAAATCTTACATTTCTTAAATCAAACCAAGTGAATGTTTTGAATTTGCACTTTTGGCAGACTGACTTTTTTTGTTTATTCATTATTAATGAATATATTTCATTTGATCACAAGTAGTAACTGTGACATTAAACGGACATTCGACTGTCAAGTAGTTTCCTTGCGATGGTTCTGAAAATGTTGTCTAATAGGTAAAACTACATGGTGTTAATTAGTAAAGACTAGAAGTTCATGTAAGTGAATGTCTGCTTCAGCCGAACCTACTCATGATCTGCTGGGTCACAGCGTCATTCCCACACCCCCCACCCCCCTTTCTATTTCTCTCTTTCTTGCTTGTAGGCTTCATTTTGTATTTCATTCGTTTCCTGGGAACTGTGTTTGCAGGCCCAGACTAGACAACCTCATGGTGTTTGTCTTATAAATATCTTTTATAAGAAAATTGAATCTTTCCTCAACATATTTATGAATTAGCTAATTTAATTACTGGGTTCTCTCTGTGTTTGTATGGATTTAGGGGTTTCCTCAGGGTTCTCTAGTTTATTCCCTCCCCCAGGTGGACCGTATGTAAATAAATTGATGGCAGTGCCATATGATGGACTGGCATCCCATCCAGGGTTAATTCCCACCTCATGTCCAGTAACTGCTTCAGATCCACTACATCCCTGGCCAGGATAAAGGGGTTACTAAAGATAATCAGCATTCCAACAGCATTTACAAGAAAATGAAATAAATTGATACACAAAGCACAATAAGTTGGTGCAATAAGCTTGCAAAAATCATAAATGGCATGACAGCAGAGGACATAACACATGTAGCTGAATGGAAATTATGGTGAGCCAGCCAGGAGTCAAACAAAGACTCTTATGAGCCACAGGTGTAATCCTATGAGTCCCTGGAGCACTTGTGTTGCTTATGGTTTTGTGGTTTTGGTGTTCACAAAGAACTATGTTCTTAAAATAAAGAACTATGGTATGCTTTAGAGTGAAATACTTTTCCTGTATAGGTGAGGCAGCTAGTGGAGCCGCAATTAGTATAAGAATAAATAATCAAACAAAGAATAAATAAGAGATGTTCTGTTGCATTATTGCCTCTGGCTGCATGCAGCAACATTACAGAGTGACGTTTGAACCATCTCACTCACTTAGTGCATGTATGAAAGCCCTGTTACAGTCCTGATGCAGCTTACAGTCCAGAAAATACAGTGTTCTTAATTTCAAGTGATATTAAAAGCTCATGAAGGTTTTTTTATGCACCTCAAGGTGAAGTGCTGCCTAACTTTTTTTTCTACTTTCTCTTTCTCTTTTTGCCTTTCTCTTACTCTTGCTCTCTTTCACTCTCCCTCTGTCTCTCTTACCCTGGCACTCGTTGGCTGTGCTCTGTCTTTTGAGTTGCCTCACTTTTTGCATTGTGTTTGCTTTGCCCTGGTTGCTTGGGACTGATGGACTGATGCTTGATGACTTTGTCTCCACTGTAGCTCCAGTGTAGGTTGGAGGTGCTTAAAGATGATCGAAGGAGCCATAGGACCTTCAGCTCTCGAGTAACTATCGCCAACCCTCACCAGGCCATATGCAACGCCCCCTCGCTGTCTGTCCTGTCCATCTCTCTCTCTCCCTCTCTCTCTCTCTCTCTCTCATTAGTGGGGCTTCCATCCACTTGTTTTTTTTTTTTCAATAGATTTAGTTCATCAGATGCTTTTGTAATGTGTCCAGGGTTAAGTGATGATGTAATCAAAACAGACTATTTGATATAAATGATGAAAGGTGAATGCTTTAGGGCCTGGTATTGAAAAATAAATCAGTAGACAATTTATGGAGCTAATGATTCCAATAAACAAACTGACAGCAACATACACAAAACAAGCCGCTTAAAACCATAAACATACATTTACGTTTGTTAGAAGACACTTTTCCTATAGAACATTTAAACAGATACAGATGCTGCTTCATCTGCATGAATAATACTGATCAGTGAGACGTTGTTGGAACCTCAATATTGTTCAGTGATGGTATCTGGTGGCTGGTGTCAGGGACACGGTAAAGAGGACAGGATGTAGTTTTGTAGCTCCTCTCCAAAACAGCAGCCATAGAAATGTCAAAGGTTTAGCATATTTTTTTTCTGTGTTGTTGGAAGCTTACTTAAAATTCCTCAAACATGTGGATGGAAACAAATCTATTCCCTCTCTCTGTCCTTGCTGCGTATGGAGGTCATGCTGTTCAGTTCCATTTTTTTTTGTCCTTCATCTATCTCTCTTCCTTCAAACCCACCCATACACACACATGCATACACACACACACACACACACATACAACATTGCTTATTTTTTATCTGACTTATACTCAGTTATTGTATGTGCATGTGTAAATCCTCTATCATCGTATAAAGATTAGTGAGATGATACAGCATGATTTTTTGCACTGCTATGGAGTCTCACTGCTACAAAGAGGAAAGTCTCTGCTCTTTGCTGATAACCATGTACATTATCTCTATGTACTTACAATATTAGGCACAGTAAATATTTAGCACACATTAAAATATTGACATTCATCAAACCTAGTTTTGGTCAAACAGTCTGAATATCTTAATAATCTTAATACGAATGAATACATCTGGTGCCTGTGATGACTTCCTGCTAAAATCTGGTTTCTATGCAAGTTAGCCACTGCAATTCCTTGCTCAGATTGAATGAACTTGTTACAGTGCGGTTAGAGTTTTGTGATCTCCAGTGCAAAACAAAATAAGCAACCTTCTTCCTGCATGCCTTGATCAATCAGCGTTGGGGGTAAGATGGACAGTGTGCATATTTCAGCTGTTTCCTGATGTTAATAAAGCACTCAATTCACCTAAAACCATATTTTACCACAGCCTCCTCCTCGTCCTGCTTATTTCAGTCAACATCAAACTCGCATCATTAGTTGTTTGTTTTGAGACCGCTTTCTTTTGCTGTTTCTTTCTATCACCCTGCTTCAGTCTCTTCATGGTCTTACTTGGTGCTTTGTGTTTATGCTGCCATAGTGCTGCTCTCTTGCTGTCCCTGTCTTTCTTATCTTGCCTTCTTTCCTTGATCTCTATTACATCTTTTCTGTTTTTTTTCTTGCTATACGATACGATACGATACAGTGTGTCTTGCTCTCTCACTTCTTTCTTTACAGTATTTTCCCAGAGCCGCCTCACTCTCTTCTTCCCTCCTCCGTGTCTCTCTCTCTCTCTCTCACTCTCTCTTTCTCTCTCTCTCTCCATCTCTCCACCTCTTCGTTTTCGAGCTGTCTGGCAGAACCGGCGCCCCATATTAATCTTCAGAAAGGGTTTAGATCACAGTGACAGGGCGAACTGCATGCACATGCTGTAACTCTTCCCCTTATCTAACCCAAGCCAGCTGTGACAGGGTAGCTGCACTGCTCCGAGACTGAAATGGTGCTCCACTATTTTGTGCTTTTGATAGCGCTCTAGGTCAGATAGAGGGTAAGGCACGGAAGAGGAAGGACCCTGGCTTCTATTCAACAAGATTGTATAGGATTCATCTACAATTCAGAATAAAACATGTTTTTTCATAGAGAATGATGGATGTAGATGATTTTGAAAAGACAGTGTTTTAGGGCATGTTGGGTTAAAATGACATACAAATAATGGTTAATTAGTGTCATGTGCTTATGACGTAGAAATAAAGAACTAGTACTAGGTTTTCAGAGTAAATATAAAAATAATTGAAAATAAAGAGTAAAAATAAAAATGATTAAATTAAGATGTATTACGCGATATCACAACCCTCATTTCTGAAGGAACATTGACATTAGCTCTAGCGTTACCTGCTTGCCTAATCTCTAAGTGACAGGATTAATGTTAGTGGTTAAAATTATTGTAATGCCAAAACTAATCAAGTAAATAATGATATATAAATAGTGAATAAAGTGAGCAGAACATGCAGTGAATAAAGACAGAATATGGAGAAATGTAGCAGAAAGGAGATGTCTGAATACAACAAAGTAATAAGAAGAGTAAACAGAATTATAACTTCATAAAATGTCTCCTATGCATACAACTGAACATTTTTATGCAGTTTAAATGTAAATCTTCTGGCTTTTGTTTTCACAAGGTTGCAGCTAACCTTAATCAGGTTTTGAGGAAAGTTTGATGATTAAGGGACAGTGATTAAATTACAAGTGCCTCCTGAGTGTAGTGTTTTGCTCTATCAACCTAATGAGCCAAAACCAGAAGTCCAAGAGAAAATTTCCCAATGGGGAAAGTTGTTCTCTTCACTGTCAGAGCTATGCTGGTCAGTGTTGGGGCCTTTACTCAAAAAAAGTAATGTATTACACATTACTTGTGTTACTTATGTGATGAATTGTTACGTAATTGCCAGTTAACAATAGCCTATAATGTTAAACTTTACATACAGTACTATGCAAAAGTCTTAGGCATCCTATTGTTTTTAAGTACAACTTTTTACTGATGTTTTTTTTTTTTTAGTTCTGCATTATTGAGTCAAAACTTTTTTATTTCCATCCAAAAATGAAATGTTACACAAAATTGTTTGTATATCAGTAATGAAAGCAACACATTACATAACAGAGCTCTTTTCAGACCCAAAAGATAATGAAGGCTGCTGGGATTTACATGCAAAAAAAGAAGTAAGTGTGACAGTCAAAGTCTCCAGAAGATCTGTGGCAGATTCTCAGTAAAACAAATTTTCTTATAAAACTGCACACATCAGCAAATATCGACTTCCTTTAGTTTATTAGTGTTTTTTTATGTAGACACATCTTCATTATGTTCAAAGGTGTCTTTGCTTTACAGCAAGTCTTTACATGTGCCTAAGACTTCTGCATCGTACTGTACAGTAATGAGCCGATAAGTTTTACTGAGCGTCTTGGAGAATCTGCCACAGCTCTTCTTGAGACTTTGAAAGTCACACTTACTTCTTTTTTGTGTATGTAAACCCAGCAGCCTTCACTGTGTTTTTTGTCTGAAATGTGCTCTGTTATGTAATGTATTGCTTTTCTTTTTGTATTGATTCAATAATGCAGAACTCCAAGAAAAACATCAGTAACAAAAGTTGTACCTAAATACAGTAAGGTGCCTTTTTTCACAGTACTGTATGCCCACAAATGTAGCACAAATGTACTGAGTATGTTTCTGAAAGACGGTGATCCTACTGCAGAAACAGGCAACTTCTCCTCTGTTATGTAAAATGTTACAAGCCTGTTTAATTCTGCTTTTGTTACCTGTTAAAAATCAAGCTTTGGCTGCTCGGTTGGGGTCGACATACACTCAATTTCAGCATCACTCTGGGTCTGAGGGGGCTTTCACTACTAGTTTTGTGTTAGCTTGTTGCGATTTGCGGGTAAATTAAAAGATTTGATGTTGTGGTTACAGCAGTGGATAGTTGTTTCTGGCCTGGGAGCAGCTCTGCTTTACCACCACATTCTTGTCCTTTCCAGTCAAAGTAACATACGTATCTCCACCGCTCAAAAGTTATCCCCTGCAATATTAGTAACTGTAATGTGATTACTGAATTTAGGAAGAGTACTACATTACAGAAAAATATAGCACAATTTTTGTAACACGTTACCCCCAACACTGATGCTAGCTCGTATATACAGTATATAAAGTATATAAAGGCTATGATGAATTAAACTAGCTTAAATATAAAGCTAAAAGAATGATTACGTGTTCATTTCAAGGCAGAGCCAAAATCGAAGCCTGCTATAGATTCAAAAGTTTCTCTATAATGTCTGGTTGAGTTTTGGAGTTTATGGTCAAGTCCACAGGAAGCAGTTCACCTTTGTTAGAAGGAAGAAGGCAGCTTGTTCGCAATTGATGCTTGTTAGTGTAGTACGCCAATGGGCAGCTGGAGCTAATGAACCGCTAGTGAGATAGAGTTTGAGCTGCTTGTCGGTCTAATTTAAATGTTTCTTTTTGCTCATTCACTTCATTGTGCGGTAAATCTTGGCTCCATCTTCGTTTCCAGGCCACAAACCTGGACAGCATCGTTTCGGCTCCATGGTGTGACATGACATTACAGCATTTCCATTTTTTTCACAGTGTAGCCAACATCTCACCGAGTATTGTCATCTAAGACGTGCTGTTTTCGAACTAACAGCATCTACCTCCTGCTTTCTCTTTTTTCTCTGTCTTTCTCCAGGTGCAGTCACGATGCAGCAGCAAAGAAAATATCTTACGAGCCAGTAAGTCACTCGTGCGTGTGTGTGTGTGTGTGTGTGTGTGTATGTATGTCAGTGTGTATAACCATAGCTTTCAATACGGGATATATACAAGTCATGCTGATCACATCTTCTCAGCCATTTTCTCCTCAGGATCAGGAAAAATGTGATAGACCCCCACATTTACAGTGCAGTCCACTTACTCAGACAGTTTTAAGTAAATTTTCAAAAAGAAATATATCCAAACACATTCCAGTGCTTCAGATTAGAAAAACATTAATGTCCAGAGCAGACTCATAATTTGCTAGTCTCTGAATTTCATATATTATATTAAGAACATCTACATTAATTATTTCTAAGCAGTTAAAGATAAACCATAAATGAAAAACAACATAAAACAACATAACTAGTCTAATCTGGTTCTGCTCATAAAATGATCTGTCACAATGTGAAATGTGAAATCAACAGAATTACATTACAAATCTGTATCTGTATAATCTGTTTTATTGATTTAAAACAGTACAGATATAGAGTATATACAAAATACAAACCACCATATATGTACAGGGGTTAGACAATGCCAACACCTATCATTTTAGTGTGGGAGGTTTCATGGCTAAATTGGACCAGCCTGGTGGCCAGTCTTCATTAATTGCACATTGCACCA
>JAOTRJ010000009.1:20458051-20472478 GCA_028564905.1 Leptodoras praelongus | reverse complement strand
TATATATGATACTGACACTGCACCAAATGACATCACTATTGTGGTTCTTGGAATTTACTACTTACAGTAACAAGAAGCTTAATATGACTGAAATGATTTTCGTTTGTTGCAGGATTTTGGTGCAAATAATTTTCACAATTGGTCAGCGCTGTCATGTATCTTCACATCGCTGACCAACAGTGGTGTTTTCCACTAAAGGTTCTTATGAAGGATGTGGTCCTTCAAGATCCAAAATAGAGCAGATGCTCATTGTAGCAGTGTGTCTTGATTTAGATGCCCCTCAATTATCCTGAATGTATGTAAAGTGGATCAAACCGGGTAAAGTGGGTAAATTCTCAAATGCAATAGATCGGGCAAGTCAAAACTGGCTAAACTGTAAACTCTTCCACAAACTCTTCTACAAGGTTCTAGTGTGACAGCATCTTTACTGTACCAGTCATCTGAACATACTACAAATACAAGACGTGTATTCTGATTCAGACATTTAATTTAAATACCTTTTACACAATTAATAAAAGTGAACGTACACTTGCAGTTAAATGTAATATTTTCAGAATATATGAAACAGTTTTCACACCATACAAATTGATAATGCACAACAATGCCATTTTTTGCATTTCATGAAACAATTGGATTATTATTTTAGAGCCAGGGGCTGATTATTGACTATTGTAGAACAATAAACAACTCATCATCATTACTGTAGACATTTTAAAGTGTTGTCTATGTCACACTAGGAACAGGGCGTGTTCATATCATTCAGACATTTAATCTTTTAAAAATGTAAAAATTACTTTCTATTAAAATATAACATTGTCAAAATTATACATGAGCATGAATATACAATTATAATATCCTTATAATGCTCTTGAACTAATTCATACACGTATATTACCCCAGAGACCTAATTAAAGTGGATCTTGTAGGAGTGAAACCCACATCTGTTAACCACTTGCATTGTATAGTAACTCTTGATAGCAGCAGTGCATAGCGAACTAAACTGAACAGCCCTCAGCAGAAAGAGAGCAGCACTACATAGCTTACTCAGAGCACACACTTGTCACGCTGAGGTGTCACTGACTAATCTGACCAAAGCCCCGACTCGATTACGTGGATTTCGGTAATATAGTGCACTACTACATTTCCATTAGTCACATGTTGAAGTGCTGACTGCAACAGATTTGCTTCTCACTTAATGCACGTCTCTTTGAGACACTGTGATGCTCTATGGCCCTTGGACAGTTTCAGATACTGCATGCTAGCACAATTATATGCACACAATGTTCTGCTGATGTCAGATATAATAAAACAATCTAGACATGTGATGCCTGAGGCCCTTTAACTGAACACCTACATCTTGATGTCCCAAAAGACTTTGATTGGCAATATCAGGACAGGTCAGTATTAATGGAAATGTATAAAAGCTTAGAGAAATCTGATGGGATAAAATTATAAAATTAAAATCAAATCATTAAAATGCCTATCTAAGTGATTAACCTACATGTCTGGACTACCCCTGGCTGCCTGCCATCACTACAGATTCTAGCTTTTGGATTTAAATGGGCCTGTAATGAGTTAACGTTAACTTTGCTAGTAAGACTGTTACAAGCAAAGTTAGTCACAGGTTTCAATCCAAAGACTAAAATGAATTCACATCTATTACAGTCAACCCATTCATTTTTATTTTTAACTTCATTGGTTTCCTTACTCCAGTGCTTCTTATTCAGCCTGCAACTCTCCAAAAATGTAGGCTGGCTTTCACAACCCCGCCTCCCCCTAAATCTTACTACAGCAGCCTCCATTTCTTGGTGCATGGGTGCGACTGTGCTGAAAACGTTCCTGGGTAATCCACGACTGTTGCAAACATGTTACACTGCTAACTGTGCTGCCAGTGCTAACATAACGATTATACACATCAACTATCAAATAAACAGAAGAATGGCATTGCTGACCAGAATGAAACAATCGAATCTATAGCATTTTTGCCAAGGAGCACACACTTTCTTTCTTTGACACATTTTTGTCACTGTGAAATTGAACCTCTCCATTTAACCCATCTGCGCAGTGAGACACACTAGTGAAGACACACGAGGAGGAGAGGTGGAGCCATTGGGGTTAGGTACCTTGCTTTAGCGGCACTTCAGCCAAGTCCTGTCAGCTGAATCGAACCCGGGACCTTCCGATCATGGGGCAGACACCCTAACCACAAGACCATGACTGCATCACAGAGCCTAACTATTTTCTTTTTATATTATTCGACCCAGCGTGCCACATTTACTCACTGCCTCTTTCAGACAACAATGTGACAAGCACCAGCACTTTCAAGAAAATTCCCTTTTCCTTTTACACACACACACACACACACACACACACACACAGACAGACAGACACACACAAACACATGCGTCCAAAAAACCTCCCTGAAGATATTGGTACATAAAAATCTACACATTTATACAATAAAAACGGTTCTTAAAATTCACTGGTCACAGGAATCCCAAGTTCATGCAATATCCGTTGTAATGTTCAGACGCCGATTCCAGTCTCAATATTTCTTAATAATTTGTTTAGTCCTCCAAGCATCCGGTCCTCATCAGGAAGTGATAGGATAAGTATGTAGATTTTCATTTACCAAGGTCTTCAGTCAAGATATACAAGGATATATAAGGGTGTATATATCAGGGTTATATATAATATATAAGGGTTGATGAATACTGTAATATAATGGAAAACTATAAACACCCCTATTAGCTGGCAGTCATTTAACTGTACCATGTCCCATTCAACTAATACACCTTCTCATTATTCACTGGAGCTCTCTCAAATCACTATCCTTCAATCACAGCAATGAACTCCTCCTCATTTCCCTATTATTACTACAGAAACCAGGATTTTAAGATAAACTACTGTCATAATCTGTGTTTAAAAGGCTGAGCAGCTCTAAAGTGTTATTTGAAACACTTTGAAACATCATTTTAACCACTGCAACCCACAGCACACATTTTATATCCTTTTTAAAAAATTTCAAGAACAATTTCAACTTAAGAAAAAAAAAAAAAACACTGATGAGGAAACATCATAAATAAAACAAAATCTGCAATGGAAAATATGACAGAAGCAGTATTTTTGAAAAATATGGAAATGTGTGAAACCCCTGAGTCTGATGACATATTTCTAGCTTAAGGTGGAGTTTCCCTTAGAACAGAAATGACATAACCACTAAAATCCTGAAAAGCATGATATAAAATTTCACACTGGATTAGCTGGCTGTCTTACTGAAGGTATGTGTAGGCGACCGAAATGTCAAATCCTATAAAAGTGCAGGTGGACGCAAGAAAATGTTACCTGATATAGATTATTCTGGATGTCCAGGATCTCTTTGGGGAACAGATTTATGAGTTCCTGGGTGAATATTACCTCTCCATGGATTATAGACAAATGGAGAATCCTGAACAAAAGAATGGAAAAAAAAAATGCACAGGGTTAAACAATGCAGTTTTACATTTTTCTCAATCAGATGGGGAAAGGGGGTGTGGAGACCACACACCAACAATGGAAAGTGTTTCACAATCTGTGACGTAGAACGACACTGAGTAAATAAATAATACTAAGAAATGCTTCACACCCATGCGAGAAGCTCAGTTGCACAACACTGGAACTTACACACCACAGTCAAATCAGGGCACTCAACTGATTGAGGGTTGTATCCAGTTCTTGGAAAACAGGCCGTTAATATTAGAACAGGTTTATAGCAAAGGAGTTAGAGCCACGAATTCAGGTGAAAAGTACCTGACCCCATTCAGAATACAAAAGAGGAAACCAAAACTATGAGAAGGGAGTTAAAGAGCACAGGAAACAGTACACAACCACAAAGACAAGCCTCTTTAACAGAAGTCTCTTTTGCTGCCATTTCACATAAGTGGTGGCTTTTAAAGGTAGGTTGAATGACTTTCGCCTGCATAACTGTGTGTGTGTGTGTGTGTGTGTGTGTGTGTGTGTGTGCGCATGTTTTCTTTTTCCCACTTTCAGTAAACTCGATCCTGGTCAGGGTCGTGTTGGATCTGGGGAACACTGTAAATAAGATGGGACTACATCCTGAATGGGATAGCAGTCCATTACAGGGCACTACGAGCACACGCATGCAAACACACACAAAACACACACACACACACACACACACACACACACACACACACATTCACACTTAGGGACAATTTATCACACACTTACTTTCATGTTTCTGGGAGGTGGGAGGGAACCTTGAAGCATGTTACTTTTTTTTACGTTTAACTGAGTGTTTAGCAGACTTCCTGTTTAACTGGGGTATAAATATGAAGTGACACACAAGCCAAAAATCCCTTAGCCATTCATCAAGAACACATGAATGTAAGGAGATAAAGGTCAATCGGACAAGGACTGATTCAATAATCTACTTTTAGGCTAATAATTACTGTGAAGCACTGAAATGAACCTGCTGATAAAAGGATGCAAGTATATTTTGCCCCGGTGCACAGTAAGGAGCCAAGATAGCTTATTTTAGAGGAGATGGAGATGGATGGAGATCGTCACCGGGTCTCCATATCTGCTATTAGATGCCACATCTGTATATAACTATTCTTCTGTACCAGAAAGCCTTTTTTCTTAATTTAACCACAAACATAAAGCCCCTGAGTTCACTAGATGCTTCTGGAAATGGATTCTATGGACAGATGAGACAAAAATATAAAATACAGGGTGAGTCTGCGAGATCTGACGATTTTCATATGCTTATTTCTCAGATCTTTGTAGAGTAGTTACTGGTGGGGTAAACAGTAGCTTAATGGATGCAGTTTTAGTCAACATGGAGCAGCGGTCAGCACATCATCACATATTCATTGTTGAAACATGTTTTAAAAATGGCGACTCAATGATTACTACTCAATAGCTGTTTTGCATTACGTTCAATATTCCTCGTTCGAACTGTACGTGGCTTGCCATGTGGTTTCATTTTCAAGGCAGAAGTGCTGTTATAAAATTTTTAACCCATTTTTAAATTCTGAGGAGGTACTGTACCATGACAAGGAACACTGAATCAACCTGGAGTCTGAGAAATAAGCATATGAAAATGGTCAGATCTCTCTGGCTCACCCAGAGGGAGCCAATATCCCAAAAACCCTAATCCCCCAATACCATGTATGGTGGAGGACCAGTTTATATTGTGGTGCTGTTAGGATACATGGCATCATGGACTCCTTTAAATACAGGATAATGATCCAAAACATACATCCAGATTACTGCATCAAAATTACTCTGTGACCATAAAAACATAAAAGCTTTTCCCCATTTCCACCATTCCATCCCCCTGACGTAAACCCCACTGAAAACCTGTGGGATGAGATGGAGAAGTATTGCAGGAGAAGTCTCATTTCTGTAGGTGGCTGCAAAAAAGTACTAAGTGCAGGGGTGGTAAGAAGTGTGACATTGTTTTGCTCAGAATATGTATTTTCCAACATGAGATTAAGATTATTAAGATAAAGAACCACAAAGAGCTTTGATAGACATCTGTCAAGGGTGCCAATAATTCTGGAAAGTATCAGAATATATGAGATACCCGAGAGTCAATAAAAGAATTCTTTTTTTATCTTACTTTACTATATACATATACCATAATGGTAAAATAATTACACTTTATGATAAAAGCATGGCTGTATTCATCTACTTGTTATCAAACACCAAGCAACTCAAAACACATTGACGTATTTTAACTATATCTGATATTACTGCTATACTAAGGCCACTTGTCTCGGCTCCGTAGCACAGCGCCGGTATCAAACAGGAAGTGCTGCTCTGAAAAAACTCAAACATAAATCATATACCAGGTCATCCGTATCAATGAAAAATCTCTACACTTTCTCTAAGATAGCAAGCATGGGGAAGAACCAATGGAATTTTTCAGAAGTATTTTGCCAGCAGCCCTGAACTGAAACTCCATTCCAGAAGTGAGAAATGTGTTCCTCCTGGATAGAGCATGTGGGGATTTCATGCCGTCTCACATCAATGAAGGTGCGGGGAATTAAGCTGATTGTTTCCTCTTTGGCAGAGTATCAAAGAAATAAAACGAGGTTGTTCATTCTGAAGATGGATCTTGCCCTATGAAACCCTCACTGTCCCTGCAGTTCACTTAACACCTGATAGATTCTAATCAGGAACTTCCAAGAAACAGATTTTTAAGAACTCATAGACAAGGTCAGCAATGTTGCCTTCTTGCTGTTAAAATCCTAAGAATGTTGAGCAATGCGTTCATCACTTCTCATCTAGACTGTACTTTGTTTACACAGAATAGAGAAGAGTGACAGACCACAGTCCACAGTCTCTCAGTAGTCAGACAACGTGCATTACATTTCACCTGTTTTATAGCATCATTTCACTGACTGTCTATAATTTAGAATTCATTTCCATCAGTTTAGCAGAAGCATATCTCAAAATGTCTGACTCCAGGACCCCAGTACCCCAAACTGCTTTTAGTCTCATGCTGTTAAATTTTCACACTGAAAATTTTTTCCCCTCATTGTATAGTTGTTGCAGTCACAAATGTTTCCAGCAAATCTGAAGTAATTTTATAGCCGAGTAAAAATATGCATGTGTGTTCATACAGAAGTCCTCCAAGCTCTTAAACAAAAGCTCTTTTTGTAGCAGTGAGGTATCAGAATGTGTTTCCAGCAGCGCACTGGGGAAATTCCACTGCCAATGTGTACTTCTGCTTTCTTGCGCAGATGCGCCACAGATAAGCAACACAGTTTCTAGATGTGTGTGAGACTGCTTGCAATGTTAGATCAGAGAACTTCAAAGTAATCACACACACACGAGTGCGAATCACTACAGACATTTCACTAGACCATGAAACTACACAATATTGCAGTTATCAGTGCATATCTATTACCACAAACACAAAGCTTTTAATCTTTATCTTTATATAAATACACAAAAGGTGCCTGCCAATAATTATGTGTGGATATGATCAGGGATTTTTCTGTGTGCCATGGTTTACAGAATGTTGTATCGGTTGTACCGAGTCGATTGGCATTGTCTTTTCTTTACGACTCACAGATATGCGTAAGGAAGACTGCTGTCTTTATCTCAGAAATGCCAATGCTGCATGCCATACAGAAGTTGCAGCCTAGAAGTTCAGGTAACCACAAGTCAGTGGATTGACGTAAGCTGGTAAAGTATACTTATTGGCTAGTAAAATGATATAGGAAGCACTGCTGAAATTAAAGGGTAATCTTTTAACAACAAACAAAACAAAACTTTCCTAAAACAAACAAAAAAAATTCCCACAATTAGGTCACTTCTCACACCCTGCTGTCAGTCCTGACGTGCCATGCCAAGCCATGATTATCCTATACGAGATCATGGCGACTGAAACAGCCACAAAAAGAAACACCCATCTACCACTTTTGGATTGTTGGACAAACCTTTGTCTGTTGCTTTCAGTGAACAGCCTTGGATTATTACCAGTGAAAATAATTGCAGTCTAACTGCACGAGACAACCCAGGGATGTCTAATCTTCACAAAGGCCAGGTGTGGCTGCAGGTTCTCTTTCAGGCCATGCATTATAATGAACCTTTAAATCGTTTAATCCAGGGTGAACCAATACCTGTCCTAGAGATCTACTTCTAGGTATGTTCTCTGGGATGGAAGCATGTCAGAGCAGACTATAACAATAACATGCACCTATTTTGGTGCTTTGATCAGATATGTGAAGGTTAAAGGGGTCAGGAACCAAAGGCATCCAGTTTGTTTAATGAGAGAAGGGTCAATGTGGCAGGCTACAGGGTTTTTTTTTTTTTTATTGGAACAAACAAGACTGAATGATTGAACAGGTCAAACCAGGTGGATGGCTGCTTGGTTGAAATGAAAAGCAGGAGCCACACAGACTCTTTGCAGAAGTCAGCGGTTTAGATGGCTTGGTTTTAACCAGTATTTCTGCATCGTGGTCCTGGCACACCACCACTAAACGGAATATTTTGGTATTTTCCTTTTAGCTCAAAGGTTCAAGCAAATGATCTGCGAGCTGAGGGAAATTCACTGATTTAAGCACTCATGACCTGCATTAATCAGATTTCACTTGTTGTCTGGTTGTGTATTGCATCCAAGAAGCATGGGGCATTTCATCAAGTTTCAGCTGTTGATTGAAACAGTGTGGTTTCTGATATGCACTTACATCTAAGGGTGTACCAAAGCCCATCCACTGAATGAGCTCAATTTGTTTAATTAATAATTGCTCAATTTATAATTGTTCATGTGCAAATTAGTACACAGGTGTGTGTGTGTGTGTGTGTGAGGATCAGCTGATTGTGAGGATCTGAGGATCATTACTTCTTCATATAGGCAGTGGAAGATATATGGGATATTGGTTGCAATCTAAGCTACAGCAGTGCAGGGATATAAAAACCACGAGGGACATTTTCATTAAAACCTACGTGTCTCCATCGTCTGTGACGGTCGCTAGCAGGTTTCCTTCCTCCTCGGTGTATTCGGCTGTGTCCTCCTGCTCGGCTCGGATCCCCGAAACGCTGCATTTACCCATAAGGTCGCTCAGACTTTCTGTGGTCAAGGATGAAGAGCCGTAAGAGGAGTCCAGGCGCTCATCCGTGCTTGTTTTGTCCTGCTCGTCTCTCCCGGTGCTGTGGTCCGGTACCGAGCTCACTGTACTGCACCGGTCGTCTCTGGTTAACGACCTGAACGACTCGATACCGGAGTCGGTTCTGTTTTCCTCCTGCAAATCAAACTTGCTCTTCTCCTCCGCGTCGCCTCCGCTTCTCTCCATGTTAGTCTCCTGATCCGTTTAATCACAACCCCGCTTGAATTAGTGTACAACCTTCACACCGAGTCAAGGGTCAACCGGAACGCAGTCACCAAACCGCAGCGAAAACAAACCAGTTCGTTTCAGTTGTTTGTTGTTGTTGTTTTTCATTCCAACTCCAGGTTTGGCTTTTTCTGAAATCGAAGGTGCAAATACGTGTAGACCAAGAGAGCCCGCTCATAACCGACTCGGGGCGAGAACAGAAAAACAACCAGCTGCAGACAAACACAGAGGGAAGCCCGAGGTTTGAAAGTTACTTATTATACGAGGAAGCTGTGAGCTGGGGGCGGGGCTAAACACCAGGAAGTCGTAAACATTTGTGGACACGTGATTGGCGGGTTAGAGGGCTTCTATTTCACTGTCTCTCTCTCACACACACACACACACACTACTGATACTACAATACTAAAACATCACAAATCACACTATATAATCTATAATATTATAAATGCTTATATACTTAAATTATATTTAAAATAAATGGGCAAATTGGAAATGTCTTATCTTATGGGGTGATTCAGGATTAGGCTTCATTTTTTGGACTGATATAAATCTATTATTGTTTTACATAAAGGTGAAATATAACAACACAGCAACGAAGCGATACCTGAGCACCGACCACGTGCGCAGTAACCATGGTAACTCCGAGTCAACAGCGGAATCTCCGCTGCTGTCCCGGTTTTTCTGACCTGTGGATCTACTGCAGGCTGTTTCTGACTCTGGGAATGTTCACCTTCACTCTTAATGACTAACAACCTTCCTTTATACTCACTGATTTTAAAGGGGTAATGCCACTCCATTTTGTTCCTGTTCTATCGGATTCGATTTCTCACATTTGGGAGATTATATGAATTATATTCATATAATATGATTATATGAAGCTGTTTTATTCCGAGTAGCTAAATTAATCGGGTAATTAATCGATTATCAGGGTGGAAGTGCACACTGTTTCTGAGGGGGATTTCCCATGTGGGCGGGGCGACGCGGACTACAGTCTATTAAAGGCGTGTCTTAGCGTCATGGTAACCATGACAACTAAAATAAACACATGGACTTCTCTGTTATATTATTTATCAGTGTCATTCTTGTTTATTTATTAATTTTCTTTAAAAAGAAATACGCTTTAGAATAAGAATTTAGAACACTTGTTCACAATAATAACTATTATTATTATTATTATTATTATTATTATTATTATATATAATAAATAAATAAATAATAATAATAATAATAATAATAATAATAATAATAATAATAATAATTTATTAATTTATTAATGTATTAATTTATTTTTATTGTTGTGGAGTTTATTTAAAATCCAAGCTTCCTGCCACAAAACACAGAGTGATACTAAAATCATGTCAGAGCTGTCAACAATTTTTCCGAGAAAAACGAATCACTGGGCATTTCCTGAATGTAAAACTGGCCTGAGAAGGAGCAGAGTTGTACTTTTTAGAGGTTCCTGTTCTTTTAAAAGTAATAAAATGAGATTTTCTGAAGCTGCGTGTGAAAGTTGTATCGCAGTTCTGCGGGTGAATGAGATGAAATCTCCGGTCTGACCAGCAGGGGGCGCTGCAGCACCAGTTCAGACGAGAGGAGAGCCTAGTCTCAGCTCAAAACAGCCCATAATAAACTTAAGGGGCATCAGTATATGAGGTTCAAGGGTAAAAACAAATTAATTGTCAAAGATGCTGTTATTGCTGTCTCTCGTGTTGTCCATGCTCCAGCCTTCATCTACTCTTTATTATTATTATTATTATTATTATTATTATTATTATTATGATCTTATTCTCTTAATCCAGGGTTAAAACCCAACCTTATAAAATCCTGCTGTTTCGTCCAGTTACCTGATTATTGTCCTTTTAACTTTTACATGAACATGTAATAATAATAATAATAATAATAATAATAATAATAATAATACATTTAATTTCATGGCGCCTTTCAAAAACCCATGTTTTAGTTTCCCTGAATGAAGATGTAGTAAATGAGTAAACGACACTCCCCAGATTTAATACCGCGCCGTTATAGCTGACATAGGACGTTATAAGACGTCGTTCCGTCTCTTTTCAACCTTTATCTGGACTTAAAGCGACGTTCATAAGAAGGTGAGATCTCCTACTGAAGCAAAGGGGTTTAGTAAGCAGCATGCGTGCGTTGGCATGGTTACCACCTCTCAGTTAATGATGGGATGGGAGCGATACTAGCAAACCCTACTAGATACTGCTAATGCTAATCTCTCTCTCTCTCTCTCTCTCTCTCTCTCTCTCTCTCTCTCTGTCGCTGTTACCTGAGGAGCGAAAACCAGCGCATCACATCCACATCCTCATCCACGTCCCCATCCAGCCTTCATCCTCACAGCGTTTTCTGACTTTGCGCTTTATTTGGGATTTCGGATTATTCTCCTGACAGCTGTAACAGAATCTACTACACAATGTTTTGTTTCACCTTTATACAAAGTGCTTGTACTGACAGCTAACCGGTTATACTCCTAACCAGCACAAAACAGGTAATGTTAATATTTTCTGTTTTTCAGCATGTGACTGGACGCCATATCTAGCCTACCTGGAAATATCTCAGCATCCGTTTTGTTGAAGTTTGGGCTCTGGTTTGGTTTGTTTGTTGTAAAGGCGTGTGCTGTGATGTAATGTGATGTGCTGTGATGTAATGTGATGTGCTGTAATGTGATGTGCTGTGATGTAATGTGATGTGCTGTGATGTAATGTGATGTGCTGTAATGTGATGTGGAGCTCCAAGCTTCAGTATCCTCATCCATCCTAACACCAGTCTCAGTCTCACCATCAGAGGCATCGACCCCATGTCTCCAGCATCGTCTGGAGCAAACAGCAGCACTTCAGTTCCCCATGAGCCACCAGACAGGAGGAGAGAAGAGGTGAGAGTCTCGGGTTTGCACTTTTACTTATGTTCTTTATTTTTTTTTTTTACTGAATGCATAAATCATTGTTGAATCTACGTCTATATCAAATACGTATAGAACAGCCTAAGATGTGCTACCAAACAAACAAACAAACAAACAAACAGAAATTAGTGCTGCACAACATCATGGCTTTGATCCGCTTTGGCCCGAAGCAGCACCAGACAGCTGTTTGAAGAGGCTGAGTGTGTGTGTGTGAGTGAGTGTGTGTGAATGCAGATATCAGCAGATACCAGAAATCCCATTCACTATCCCGCCGCCTGTGTGTCGTCTCTCCATTTGTTCCTCAATCAAATCAGATTCTATATACGCTACTCCATGATACAGTTTCTCCATGTCGAAGTGCCATATGAGACTCCTTTAGGTGAATGCTACAGGCTTTGCAGATCAGCTGCTTGTTTTAGATGAAATGCGTCTCCAATTCAAGTAACCACAAACAGGTTTATCCTGCAATAGAGTAGATTCATGCAAAAGCCATTAGACTGACCTGAGGTGCACAAAAGGAGTGTGGAAGTGAGACTCGGACTCAGACTATGAGATGTTTATGGCATAGGCATCAGGTAAGATTTTTTTTGGGCATTTATAAATTAATGGTAGATCAGCGAACCTAAAATCTGTGACTGTGTTATAATAAGACTAGCCTTGATTGTGTGGCTGGAAACAAAGATTTTATATTTACATTTACATCCTTTTGCAGCAAGACTTACAGTTCTTTGTGCTATGTAGATTTGATCCAAACATGTGCTCATGCTAGTTGTGGGGACTAAATCAGAGGGGGGAAGGTTAGGATAGTGAGAAAAGAGACACACAAGACGAGTGGCCAGTTCCTTTCATTTCCACATATTCCTGCTGTGCTTCTTTGTTGACCTTAGACATTTCAGTTTGCCACTTCACTGCACAGTGACTTATCTTTAAATGGGTCATAGGATGAATACTCATCAACATCAACGCTTTCAGTAATTGTTTTCTGATATACACATAGTTAACGAGTGCACTTGTCTATGTAATATTGTAATATTGACAATTTACTGAGAAAAGAAACAACTTGTCTACATGAGACTGCAATTCAATAATAAAATAAATCAGATCACGTATAACACAAACGGTTGAGTTGGAGTGTGCACCCTCAGCTTTAATAGAACGACACCCGAAAGGGAGACGTCTCTCTCTCTCAGTCTCTCAGTCTCTCTCGCTGCACGGCACACTTATCAGGAGCAGCAACAGACTGGAGAATCAAAGAGGAATTTCACCGCAAAATCCAAGCACAGGCTGCCAATATCACAGATGCGTTTGTGGACAGATTAGCAGCTTTAGAATGCAATCCAGAGTTTCCTGATTTCATTTGGAAATGAATACAGCCAATTTTCATCCCCGCTTAATCAGTATTCCATAGTTCATACCACAGTGCTGTCTAATCCTCAATTCAGATTGGTCAGAGGATTAATTGATTCATTTTCTGTAGCACTATTTCTGACATTAGTGCCATCTGCAAGCCAGAATTATATGAATGATTTCATTCTAATACAGTCCTGTTTCTATAGAAATAGCTAATTCACATGGGCTAAAAATAACTGAATAAAAAGAGTTGTTGTGTTACAAAGAAAAACCTGTAATTATTGATGTTATGAAGCTTTCTGTAAGGAGATATTTATGTAGCATTTTCGGTTGGAGTCTCCAGAGTAACGGTCAGAGGGAAAGCTGTTCCTTCCAAGTCCTTCAGGATGAATGACCTTGTGGTTCTCTGTAGCATGACGGCTCGATTCTTTGTCTTATTAGCAGAAAGAAAAAAGAGACACTGATGAGGGAACAGCTGTTTAATGGTATTATAATGTAAGTGATAACAGGAACGTATTTCACAGATGTTCCAAAAACGTTAAGCGTAACTGTAAACTAAGATAAAATATACACAGTATCATTTTTTCAATAAATAAAATTTGCTGTGGTATAGACAAAACATTTAGCTGTTTTTAGAAAATTTGTATTTTGGGCGAGGTAACAGTATCTCCTCTGTTACGTTTTATTCCTTGAATATCTCAGTTCAGGCAATATACAATATTTACACTGGGTAGTCAGTGTTTGTTCTCCCAGTATGAAGTCTGTACCATTTAGAAGGCACATTAAGGACAGGTGTCTTCTAAGGGTCCTGTTGAGAGATGAGAGATGAGAGTAATCCTGTACAGTAAACATGTAAATGAGAACAAACACAAAAAAAGCAAGTTAAAGGCCTGAGTAAAAAGGAAAGACTTTTAAAGGTGGTGTGTTGATGACTAAACACACTTTGCTCAGTATGATTTTAATTATAGGAATGACTAATAGACCAATAGTTAACAGTTTAAGAGTCCTGTCTGATTTATACACAGTGGCCAAGTCTGAAGTGTATTAGATCTGTTTGGAAATCAATTCTGTGTTTAATTGGGAGCTATCTGTGGTCATTTTTGCACGAGTTGGATCTTTCTTTTTGATTTTTAAAGAGAGTTTTCCCATTTTCAGTAGATAAATCCATGAAGTCGTTCTTAAGCATGATGGACCTAATCATTCATTCATTCATCTTCTTGACCGCTTATTCCTATTTCAGGGTCACGGGGGAGCCGGTGCCTAGCCGGCAGCATAGGGCGCAAGGCAGGAACAACCCTAGACAGGGCGCCA
>JAOTRJ010000009.1:20320025-20331937 GCA_028564905.1 Leptodoras praelongus | reverse complement strand
ATTGTGGTTGGTGGTATTTGGGTTGTAGGGGTGTTTGTAGAGTGGAGGTAATTGTGGTTGGTGGTATTTGGGTTGTAAGGGTTCTTGTAGAGTGGAGGTAATTGTGGCTGGTTTTATTTGGGTTGTAAAGGTGTTTGTAGAGTGGAGGTAATAGTGGCTGGTGGTATTTGGGTTGTAGGGGTGTTTGTAGAGTGGAGGTAATAGTGGCTGGTGGTATTTGGGTTGTAGGGGTGTTTGTAGAGTGGAGGTGATTGTGGTTGGTGGTATTTTGTTGTGTAGTGAGTTTGTAGTTTGGGGATATTTGTGGTTAGTTGTATATGGTTGTAGGAAGTGTTTGTATTGCAGGGGTATTTGTGGTTGGTGGTATTTGGGGGTAATTGTGTATAAAAAATAAATAAAGGTTACTTAATCATATTTGATTATTTCTATCCTTGTATTTAGAATCTTGTATGTAACAGAATATAAAATATGATTGTCTAACTATACTGCCATTATCTCCTTCCACCTTTGTGATTTTTTGCCGTATGATGTGCCACGGCCAAACGCCTCTTACAGCATCTGTGGTTTGGAGCACTCGATTGTCCTTTTGTGGCTCTTATCTGTAGACTTTGACAAGATTCTTGTATAGGTGGTAAAGGAAGTTATTTGTGTTTGAGTTTGACTCCATGTTTTGTCTTAGAGTTAGATTTCAGAATTACCACGTTCGGTGTCATGTTCACTCTCCTCCATGTTAGTTTGGTTTGCCTTCATGCAAATTTCTTGTCTGCGTCTGTGCCACGTGGAAGACAGCAAAGCGTCATAAAGAGTGTGATTTGTGGCAACAAAATAAACAAAAGAGCATAATGTGACACGATAGACATTTTTCTTTTGGTACACGATGCATATGGCCAAACCTACTTCTGTGTATCTGTGTCATGCTGCAAAAAGGAGGTTTTTGTGTAAGTATAGTTCTCAGAGGTCCAGAGAGGAGCCAACACGCACCTTTTATTGTATTGTGTGAATCCGTGGTACTGTGCATCAAGCACATGCTGACTGTTCGAGCAGGTCATCATATCCGAATAGGGTTGAGACCTGAACCACGGGACTGTTTTTTCATTCCAGACATGCTTGACTACTCCAGGAGTCCCCAGCAGAGATAACTCTGGCTCTGCACAGCTGCAGTATTTAACGGTATTCAAAAAATTGAATTCATATCACGGATTCATTTCCCTTCCTGCTCTCAAATTCTTAAGCCTTAGTAAAAGTACTTATAACCTGTAGTCCTTTACATTTTCTTCTACTACAGTGAAATACCAAACATTCTTTATTTTTTCCTGGAGGTTTACAGCACAATGCATTGTAACCTGTGTGTGCAAGCATGAGGTCAGGCAGATGTCAGTGTGAAGATCTTCACATCCAGATACAGTTGTACAAATTACACCTAAGATAACGGGGCTGAGGTCGATGCTTGGGCGATTAGTCACTAAGGAGTCTCTTGAAGGCTGATGCATGGAGATTGACCCTTATAACCATTTTCTACCAAATCAGCTCTGGTTCTTGAACTGGTTCTATTCAGGATTTTTGGAAACTTTTGGAAGCTATGTAGCGAAATGGCCCGTGTTTCCAGCAGTTCTGAGCGAGGTTGTTTTAATCAGGGATGTGTCATCAGCACAGGGTGTTGCACAATGTACAACGGAATGAAACAGTAAGTAGCGACATAGCAGATCACACTGATTTCTGGCATGCTTTAAAAGGCGACTGAACACCCTGCTATTATTGGTTCCAAGTGAGAACCAACTTTTCTATTTATTTTTGGACAGAATGCTCCTAATGGTTCATAATTGGGAGATGGAAGATGTGTCTGGGAGGTTTCAGAAGGTCTGGGAAGATGTGCTTGGAGTTTGGAGCTTAGAGATTATAACTTAGAGGTTTCAGCCTGATGGTTGGAGCTTGGAGGCTTCAGCTTGGAGCTTGGAGGCTTCGGCTTGGAGCTTGGAGGCTTCGGCTTGGAGCTTGGAGGCTTCGGCTTGGAGCTTGGAGGCTTCGGCTTGGAACTTGGAGGCTTCAGCTTGGAACTTGGAGGCTTCAGCTTGGAGGTAGGCACATGAATGTGGGAGTTTGGAGGTTGGAAGTTGGAGCCTGATACTTTTAGGTGGGAATTTGGAGGTTGTAAGTTGATACTTGGAGGAACATTAATGCTTAGACATTTGAGCCTTGTGGTAAAAACTCCATGTATATTTATTGATTTTGTTATATGTTTCTTTGGCAGTTCTCTGGAAGTCTACTAGAGGGATAAATTCCAGTATGCTCACAATTCTGTCAAAAATGTCACACCAGAATTTCCCATGGGTGTTCACATTTGATTAAGATCATCCACAGCATTTTCATACACACAAAACCATTCAGTCAGCCTTCGTGTCTTGTGCATGGGGTTTTCCCAGAAGAGGCCACTCCCATCTGTATAGAATCAGAAGAACATTTGATTTGCAGTAACTCTTCCCTCTAAAGGGAGAACCTGACCCCAACCATGGCAGCAAAATACCCCTTCACATAACAAAGCCTAACCGAGTTCCTTTGATTTGTCACTCGTCTGTGTATAACCTATGTAAATATTAAACTTTCCTCTATGGAGCAGTGAAATTTAGCAGCATAACATTATAAGGAAATATTTTAGCTGACAGTGTTCCCAAGCTGTTTGAATCGTGCTGTATAGTTGTAGAGAGTTTCAGCTCCAGTGAACCGTGTCTAACGTGTTCCTCCCTCTTTATGTCACAATCGGACACTTTTCCAGTAACGGTTAAGTGATTCAACGAAGCAAAGCATATTAGTGACTTGCGGGTTAATAATTAAGTTGCCGTCTCTAAGGCCGTAACTGATAGACGCTGAGGGTTGTGTGTGTCTGTCTGTGATTGTCTTTATTGCACGCTCAGGACACACACAGAAGAGAAGAAGAGTCTTTGTAGGTGAGCTGTTTGGTTGAAATCAACTCAGCATGGTAGTTTTAGTTATAATAATTAGGGGTATTTTGATATACTCTGTAATATCCTTATTTCTTTGCAGTATATGAGAACTATTTTGCTGTATATTTACCTAAAATGACTGAAGCATGCCGACTATAATTCTGAGTTTTGATCATTAACGTGACCCTTGATAGAACATTGTCTTGTATACATTTTGGACTAAAACCTAAAACGACTTTCAGCTGTGGGTGATATACGTATTGTGTTTCGTTCAGACGAAGGCTGCCTATGTAGGAAGCTTTTTAGATTTCTGTGCTGTTTTTGCAAAAGTCCTTAACTTTTTCTCAAAATGCACAAATTCTGTCCACCTTTGAATGGAAAATTTGTGAAATAATCTCATGTGATCTATTAAAGTGCAGTTCGGAAGTTATATCTGTGAATGTGAACATACTGATTATAAGTTTCCCTAGCTAGTCGGCATATTTGCTTTGATATGCTTTGGCCAGTAGTAGCAGTTATCTAGCCTTCGTCTTAGATTAGTGTTCACCGGTAGGTGCATGATGAGCCCTCACACCATCTCTTCACCGTTATATCGTCTTTGAAAACGAGAAGCCGAAAGCACATATTGGATGTAGTGCAGTTATGGAATCCACATTAGGCTCTAATTAGCTTTTACTGCTAAGGTGTGTCTTCAGATAATGCTGTACAGTAAGGTCCAGAAGTCTGAGTCCACTACTGAGGACCTTTATTTCATGACTAGCTGGGTGGTGCGATGTGACCTGATGTCAAACAGAGATACTGATCCCACCCTGCTTCAAGCAGTCATTTCTACACCAGCCTCTCTTTTTCTCTTGGTCATACTACCAAAAAAACTACAAAGCACAGATTCTGACTGTTACACAGCTCTGACGCTGGAGACTCCTTCCATAAATGTTACGGAAATATCTCTTAACAGAAAATGCCACCATGTTGTAATGACAGCACATGTATTATAAGTCTAAACACATGTAGTCTGATTTAGAGCATCTGTGTGTATGATCGACTCTGAGAGTTACTATAGGAACACTAACATGTTAGAGCGAGCACATTAATATGAAGCTGTGATTTGACTTGCAGCCATCACAGCTATCAGAGCTGCTCTTATAGGCAATTGATCAACACCTTCTGACCAATCAGAATCAAGAGTGGTGTACTTGTTAGTACTAAGTAGTAATTGTTAGCTCTGTGTCTGCAGTATTGGCAGTATTTCGTGCAGGCATTTCACAAAGGCAATCCGTTATTATAAAGCCTCATGGTGGAAATTGAAATCTTCGGTCCATGACGAGACTCCATCCTGCAAAACTGATCAGTCAGCTGCTATTCTGGAGCGTCGGAGCCACCTTGATGTAGAATATTGTTTTTCACTAGCTGAAATCCATGCCTCAAATAATACAGGCTGTCATAAATGCCCAAGGAGGAGCAACACAATGCTCATTGTGATAGTTTTCTTGTTGTTGTTGAACATTTTTTTTCCTAGGGTTTCCATTATTTTTACCGACGCTGGTTCTGGTTCTGTGTCATATCTGTGATTTGTTGTGATGTGCTGGCTGAACATCCTTTAAGTGTGGTAATTCAGTCATTTTTGCCAGAGGTTGTATTTGTATCTCATAATTTTGGGGGGTTTAAAAATTAAATAATGCATTTTTTAAATAATTAAAATCATTAAGTGAATGATGAAACTTTTAAATGCATTTTAATCAAAAGGGAAATCCAAATCCATGATGATTCTACAAGCTCAATAATAGTACTAGTACTAATATTATATTAAAACTCTGTGCTTTTTTAATCTGCTTGTTCTAGGCCTACACATTGGATTGTTATACACTTACTATACACGTATACACACATCTTTATATTTTTATTAAACAACACATGTGTAACCTTAAATAATAATATCTAATACAGAATTAAACTTCATGACTCCATGTTAATCAGTATAATCGTAACAGTAAAAGATCGTTGCAGTTTGTCCAGAATTAGTGACCCAAGACAGCTGTATTTTTATACTTCTATACAAACACAAATTGTTCTCAGGACATCCTGGCTAGCTTGTAGGGATGTAACTGAATATGAATATGTTATTCATGGACAGACAGACACAGACATGAATGGGAGGCACACTGTTTTTGTTTGTTGGTTTAAGAAAGCGTGCCAGAAATCTGGTTGAGATTAGAGGTATGCATTGGGACTGAGATCCCTCATGGTGCAACATAACTTATGTGGGTAAACGGTCGCATATAAAGCTTATGGGCATGAGAGTATGGCCAGTTATAAAGCTTACAATACAAAGAGTTTATTAACGGAAACATGCTCAACGTATTAACAGAATTAATTCAGGTCAGGATGGGGCATTGTGGGCTTGTGGAACCAGTCATGTGACCGGAAGGTCACCGGTTCGATCCCTGCAACCAACAAGACGCTAGTGTGTGCTCACTTCACCAATGTCTGTAAATCACAGAAGGGTTAAATGCAGAGGACAAATTCCTCTGTGTGCAAGCACAGTAGGCCAATACTTTAAATTAGGCTACTAGTGTGTGTATGTTTCGAAGTCAATTCCTTAGACTATGATGTAGGCAGGTACAAACAAAAATAGTAACTGTTTGGGTGGGATTTAAAAATCAGTCATGCACACAACTCAGGAGGAAAGTGCTATCTGTCCTCTTCTGCATGCATGGTTTGCACATATGGATAGTATCATTGTGATTGACAGGGGGGAGTGAGTATGCTATCCCTGCCACTCAGAGAGCATGACCAGTTCTGATCTCCTGGACTCCAGGCCATGGATGCCTGTGGCATTGCTGAGTTTCAAAATTGAGATCTTTGGACACTAAGACAAAAGCTTTTCTAAGCACTAAACAGATACAGTTACAGGCATATTGTCACACTGCTACTACCTAGACAGCCTCCTTTCCAATTGGACCACTGGGAAAGTAACAATGTTTTGAAGCTTTACTAGTTATTATTGCAGTGAATTACAGTGTTACAGGCTCATGCCTAATGTTTATGCATTACTCAACACATCCTTGCCTTACCTGTCCTTTATTCTTTGTTATGTTGTGAAGTGTGCTTGTAGCAGAATGGCCCCGCTGGTTGAAGAGCTGCACAGACTGGGCTGGATTCTCATCAAAGCTCTGCTGCGCTTCATCTTCATGTTCATCAATAACTGTGTGGCCATTCCGTCCTACTGCTTGTACCTGATCGTCCTGCATCCGCTGAGGATGGTGCACAGCTCTGCTTTCTGGCACATCGAGGGCGTTATGTACCGGTGGCTACTGGCCATGGTGGCGTCGTGGGGCTGGTGTGCAGGATATACAGGTAATCAAGTCTACTGCTTCGCTTTTGCATCCCAAAATACAGCCCCTTTAAATACCTAGAATACAGTACGTAACTGGATAACTAGGTTCAATGGCTCAGTCTTTAAGGTGTTGGATTATTGATTAGAAGATCAGGGGTTCAAGCCCCAGCACCACCAATCTGCCTCTGTTGGGCCCTTGTGCAAGGTCCTTAACCCTCAACTGCTCAGTTGTATGAATATGATAAATGTAAGTCACTCTGTAGGTCACTCTGGATAAGGGTGTTTGCCAAATGCCATAAATGTAAAATGTAAAAGAATGCAGCCTACACAATGTGCATCTGATTCTCTGAAAATATAGACCGTTCTCAGAAACCATCATTAAGAAGCAGCATTATAATTTCTCTCTTTTGTGTTATTGAATAGATTTTTTTCAGCCAGACATGCAGTCTGTTCAGTGACCAGGGGACATGATGCTCTTCTAAGTGTATTTACAAGCTTAGTCAAAGTTTACAGTTGGGAAATTAATCTGCTGAAAAACACTAAGCACAGCTTATGGAAAAGGCACAAAATAAGTATTTGCCTATAATAGTTGGAATGAAACTTGGTACAAATGTCATATCATGACAACCTTAGGCTGGTCATGGTGAACTAGGAGCAAAGTGCAGATGACATGTGTGATGAATAACAAGGAAAAGATACTTGATTAATGACTAACCCTAACCCTCTGCGACCTGCTTCTCTTTTACCAAGTCACTGCACTGGTTCTGTCCTTAATGCTAGAGGTCTTAAAATGTTATTTTAACAAACATGTAACACTAGAATACAGACATTTGCGTGAGATGGACTGTTCTTTTGGGGTAGTTGAGATGGAGATTTGGGTGAGATGGACTGTTCTTTTGGGGTAGTTGAGATGGATTTGGGTGAGATGGACTTTTCTTTTGGGGTAGTTGAGATGGACATTTGGGTGAGATGGGCCTTTCTTTTGGGGTAGTTGAGATGGACATTTGGGTGAGATGGGCTTTTCTTCTAGTGTAGGAGTTTGTTTTAGGTAAAATGGCCTTTTCCTCTGGGTGTGATGTTATGGGGTTTTCTTTTAGACTAGACATACTAATCTACTGGGTGATGTGGGCATTTCATTTTTGGAGATATCTTAGGGGTGGATGGATTCAGGTGAGATTGAATTTTTCTTTTGGGTGAGATGGACTTATTTTTTTGGGTAATAAGAAATTGACTTCTTTTGGTGTAAGTGGACTTTTCTTTTATGGAAAATGGACTTTTTGCTTGGGTGAGTTGAGATTGATTTTTCTTTTAGGTGAGTTGGATGTTTCAGGAAAATTGTCTTTTATGGACATGGATTTATAAAGGTGATTGTATATTGAGGTTTCATTTTGGTAAAACGACATGGGCTTTACCTTTGGTGGAAGATAGACTTCTCTTTCAGGGGAGATGAATGGGTCTTACTTGTTAGCTAACACCTTTTACTATTACACTTTTGTTGATCAACCATTAATTTATGGCTTGCCATTTGATTTGTAGCTGTAGAAATGAGCTCGTCTGCAGTATTTATGCCTCTTTAAGCCTTCACAATGTAAACTGTGAGAACTGCTTGGAGTGGAGTGGCTATTGAACAGCTTAAATGCCTTTTGAAAAAAGACGAGCAGGAAATGATATTCTGTTCTGCTTTGTCTGTTGGTATTGTGCAGAAAACCTACATGTGCATATTGAATGCCAGGACCATCAATCTAAAAAAACAACTATTGATCTAAAAAAATCACTCTGGAATTTAGGATTGTGCAAATCATCCCTTTATCCAGACTAAATGATCACCTGAAGAGATCAGAGTTCTGTGTGGGTGTTTTTTTATTTTTATTGCCTGAGGCTTTAATGTTATTTTTCATGATTAGATATATTGACAAATTGCTGGATAAAGGTTCAGATTAGGTGAACATAAATATAAACTCATTGCAAAAGCTTTGACAACTGTCTTGATATGAACATTTCTACAGCTAGTCTACATTATTCTGGAAATAGTCAGCCCTGGTCTTCCTTGTTCAGAGATATGAGTCTGTGCTAAAACTCACATGCAGGAAATGAGTTGATGATTTTGAGCACTCATGTTCTGTTTGCCAAGCCTTTAGGGAAGGACACACTCCTGTTAACACACTGCACTGCAAAGTGCTTTGACAGCTCTCTGAGGTCATTGAGGGTGAGGCAAGATAGATAAATATAGAAATATATACACTGAAGTACCAGAAAAACTGGTATACCAGTTCATGCCTGGTAGCTCCCCCATGGGAACAATTCTTGCCAGCTGACACTGGTCACGTTCACGTTCACCCAGAGTCTTTTTACGGCCAAGCTGCTGTCGTAGATTCGAGGTTTTGCCAGAATTTTTGTAGTCACGGTACACCCTTGAAATGCTCATAGCTCGTTGCTGTGTATTTTGCATAGGCTCCAGTACCAGTTTTTCTGGTACTTCAGTGAGTATAGGAAAATGTTCAAGCATATTAATATTGTATACGTACATACATGTCTACACGTACATGGGTGACAAATTAATGGAAAAAACAACAAGGTGTCTTCGGATGGTTCTGGGCCACAATGAGCTTGCAGAACACCAGTGCACCTTGTCTTAGATAATATAAGTCCAACAGACAGTACTGGAGAGGAACATAATTCTTCCAAAAGATATTGACCCAGTCTTTGTTTTGATGATGGTGGTAGACCGCTAACACATCACTCCAACCCAAGTGAACACCTCTTTCATAGGTGTTCACTTGGGTTGAGTTCAAATGAGCAGACAAAGGCAAGCATTTTCAAACAGGAGGTAGTTCTGGGCAAACACTCTTTGACACTTGACTAAGTGGGATGTGTGCCCAGCTGAAAAAGAAGGCTTTATTTGTCACATATACATTACTTTTTTTTTTTTTGCATATTCCAGCTTATTAGGAAGCTGTGGTCAGCCGGCAGGATCAGCCATGATGGCAGACAGGGTTCCTGGTTCTGTTTGAGGGAAGAGAAGTGGTAGCTTGGCCGTGCTGTGTCTTAATCCACAGAGCTTTGGATTAGTACCCCAGAGCTTTAACCATTGAGCCACCGCTGCCCTAGATGGGAGTTACCCCACAATCTATACATAGATGTTTGATTTTATTTAATCTTATTTCAGTTATGCAAGTGGTAAACCTGTGTAACTATCAGTTCCGTTGATACTTTTCCTGAAAGCCTCTTTTTTGTGTGCTATCCTTATTAATCCTTGGCATTAGCTAAGTGATTATATTGTCCTCAATCACCATTAGTGTAGGTTAACTTTGGCCTACTAGTCAACCATATAGGGTGTGGACAGTACACTGTGAACGTATAGTGCTACATATAACTACACAGTACTACATAATGTGCATTTGTGCAAACTAGTGTAAAACAGTGCAGGGCAAACAGCACAAACAGTACAAACAGTACAAAAAGTGCAAACTGTACAAACGATGCAAACAGGACAACAGGCCTAAAGTGTAGGCATTAAATATTTAAACTTCAAACTTTGGTTATTAGTAGCCTAGAGGATTAATGTCTTGTATGCTGACCTAAACTCATTCAAATGTTTAAAAATGGAAATGTTTAAAATGTAAAAGTTTGAGTTTCAAAGAAAACCTGTTCCTCTGAAACGTTTGCATCAGTATGCTGAATTTGAATACGCCTCAGGTAGGTGGAGGAGAAGACCACAGCATACGGATCCTCGTCATTCAAACTGTTCAGTCAGGCTTCATATCCTGTGCATGCGAGTGGAGTAATCCTGAAAGTCCATCTAGACAGAAATGTTTCATAGATAGGGAAAATTGTCAGAGTAGTGACTCTTCCATCAAAGGGGACAATTCAACCCAAATCGTGCTAGAAAACGTCCCCCTCAGCCTAACATTTATGTCATTCATTTTTCATACGGTACTCATCCATATTGTATGTATGTATGTATGGAATTCATTTATTTATTTTCTTCTAAGCATTGAATCCACAAGCATATTTTTGTTGTGCTTGCAAAAAAAAAAAACTAAAGGGTTCTTTTAATTGAATCGTATTCAATTGAGAATTCTAACACTATGGACTGTTTTGACCGGTCTTTGAGGTCAATACGAGAGAGAGGCGATGGCTGCCGGCCAGCACGTGCTGATTTGTTTTTAGGTTGTCCTTTTGCACGGGGACTCTGCTGACTAAAACCCCTGAACTGACTGACTATTCCAGAGTTAAGTAAGGAGAAAGGAACAAGTAACCTTGAAGTGTTTTAGAGCAGAAAACATTTTGGTGCTATAACATAAGAAACCTTTTTTGCTAGTAAAAGCAACAGCAGGAGAAGACACAAAGCATAATCTCAAAATAAACAGCACTCACTGCTGTGGTGTGGGAACCGTCATTACAATGTCACAACAAATAAAAAAAATAAAAAAAGACAGTCAGCCTGGAGCTGGAAAAGGATTCAAATCTCCATTCGAAGGGTAGCTTAAAGCTGGTATTTACAAAAACCTACAAAAAGGCTCTAAGACACTGCTTCCTTTGCAGCAAACACTGTGATGGGCGCTCGGCCACTGCTTCAAATCTGTCAGCGTTCCGGCGGCACAGGAAATGGCTCGAGAGAGAAATTCACAAAATGTTGGGACGCGCCTAGGGACGTCACACGGGTCATCCTAATTAGCCCAGATTGGACAGATAACAGTGCAGGGACAGCGCAGATTTTATCCCTGTGTTCCTGTCCCTTTGAAAGTTAGAGTGCTTGTGAATGGTAGAAAGTTAAATATGACCCTGAACGAGTATTAATAATTACAGTAGTAATAGTAATAACAATCCCAAATTGAATAGAATAAATATACATACTTTATACCCACCGGCATGATAATCACCAGGTGTGGTGATATAATAGGTCTATCCTGTAATTCTAACTTAATAGGTCTGTTAATTTTTGGCCACAGCGTTATACATCATGAGTAATCATGCTAGAAGGTAATTCAGAAATAACTGTTGTGTTGCAGTAAGCAATGCTGGAACATGGCCAGGGTGAGATGTTGAGCCCTAGAACAACCATTTTCAACGAACTAGGGCTGATTATTTACTCCTGCAAGACAAAGTGTGCAGAGTCATTACTAAAACAAATGGCTCCGATATTACACCATGTGAGCACCGTACAAGTCAATAATTATCAGATTTCAAATGGCAAGAATGATCTCCTGGAGAATTGGTCACAGACATGACAGGAAGTCCTTAAAGTCCTTACGTTCTGCATGGTAGTCGCTTACAAATACAGGATCTACAAAAATGTGACTACAAGTTCGGCTCTGAAGTTGTAATACAAGCATATAAATGCTGCATAACATTAAGTAATTATAATCGTGAAGTTTGCTTTGGAACTTAAAATCATTTTAATTCTTCATCCTTTTTAGTTTTTTTTTGTTTTGTTTTTTTTATTGTATGTATTCATATTTAGACAGGGTGACATGGTGGCTCGGTGGGTAGCACCGTTGCCTCACAGCAAGAAGGTCCCGCGTTCGATCCCCAGGTGGGGCGGTCTGGGTCCTCTCTGTGTGGAGTCTGCATGTCCTCCCCGTGTCCTCGTGGGTTTACTCCGGGTACTCCGGTTTCCTCCAACAGTCCAAAGACAT
>JAOTRJ010000009.1:20276561-20288642 GCA_028564905.1 Leptodoras praelongus | reverse complement strand
TACCCGGAGGAAACCCACGCGAACACGGGGAGAACATGCAAACTCCACACAGAAATTTCCCAGGTCGCCCCACCTGGAGATCGAACCCGGGTCCTTCTTGCTGTGAGGCGACAGCGCTATCCACTGCGCCACCGTGCCGCCCGAAATTCCAATCATATATATATATATATATATAGATAGATAGATAGATAGCTCTCCTGCTTTGAGCCAATCACTGAGGTAATCCACTGGATCTCGGGATTTTCCGTTTAAAATGATGTAAATTGTTCTTACAGACGGATTATTTACTGTGCGCTGTTCCTTTAAATCTGGCGACACGCCCCCTTCTGTCCCGCGTGCTCTCGCGGTTAAATCTGGTTGGTAGGTTACTGTTGCTAGGCGACCTGCGGCGTTTGCTTGGCTACTTTTCAACCAATGAAATCGTCGCCAGCGTCGCTCTGTAAGCCAATCAAATGTTAGAGTTTGAGTGGCAGTTTAAAATTTGTTCTTTTGGATTCGATCTCAAACCGCTGATTTACTGGGTGTAGTGTGCACTACGCAGTGCAGAAGAGCTGTAATTTAGCACACTACTTAGTGTATTTATAAGGGGCGGAAGAAAGCGTTTGACATACATCCGAGTGAACTTTCGCCGCTGTCAGTATAAAAAGGTGGGACGGTTTTAACCGTGTTAATACGTTTAGGACGTGTTTTATACGGAGTGTTGAAGGTTGCTACAAGCCGCGGGACGCGCTGTTAAAGCTTTTATGATTGAGATACGTACTTTGAATGTGTCCGTCTGAGCAGCTGGTTAGTGTTTAGTGTTTGTCCTCCAAACATTTCAGGGTTGTTTTGTTTCAGCGTGTTTGTGGCCACGATGCCGTCCCGCACGGAGGATTACGAGGTCCTCAACACCATCGGCTCCGGCTCGTACGGAAAATGCCAGAAAGTTAGGAGAAAATCCGACGGAAAGGTAACCGCATTTCTCCCAGTCACACGCTCCGCTTTGCTGCTTTGTGTTTGTAACCGTTTTCCGCCAGTGAGTTAGCATGCTAGCTAATGCCAGTTAAATGCCCAGGAAGCTAGCGCTTTACGGAATAACACGGTTATCTTACTAATGTACTGGGAACTGAAAATCTAAAAAATAATAAAAAAAAAAAAATAGCAAAAGACACCCGAGTTTACGCGAGACACTACATTTAAAGAAACCCTTCACAGCTGTAACGTGGTGTGATTTGTTTACATTTAAGAGCACCACATTTCTGATTCAGATACTGGTTTGTGACCAGTTTGTCTTCTATTACTGGTTCTGGTAAGTTGCGTGTGTTAAAGTTGTACTTGGTTATTTTACTGTTGGGTTTATTTGTTTGTTATTAATAGATAATTATGCGACGAGTCCACTGTGCAAGTCCCACTGCCTGAGCTGTTGCTATAGAAACGATAACGCGCATTAATATAAGCCTGTGATTCGTCTTGCAGCCGGATCTACTGTCAGACCTGCTGTTATAGAAAATCAATTAATCAACACCTCCTGACCAATCAGATTCAAGATTTCAGTAGCACTGCCTAAGATAATAGTGCCAGTTTTACACGATCTTATAGTTTCCTTTTATTTTCATTCTGTGCTCAGAAACCTGCAGATCGAAATATATCAACACTAAATGGTAATCTGGTGTTTTTAAAATTTTCTCCATTTTATATACATCACTGAATCATAATCTGGCACAGGTTTTACGTTACGTTGACTCGGTCTTCCCATTAACCCAGTTTGGGACCAGTGTGTGGTGCTGCCCTTGGTGGCAGGGTTAAGCAGCTTGCTCAGGCTCCCCATTGCTATCAGCCCTGATGTCATAGTTCAAACCCCTGAGCTTCTAATCAACAACCCAGAATCTTAACCTGTTGGACTTTCACTGCTTCAAGAAGAAATCTTTGAGAATACCACATAAGAGATGATGGTCAGACTCATAAAAATGTGGGGTTCATTTTATTTGTTGATAAAAGGAACCTTTTTGAGTAAAGTTCCTCCATCATCTGTGCTTCCTGTCCATGAATCCAAAAATGGCTGGGTGCAGTGATGGAGGGGAAAAAAGGAACCATAAAGCTGTTTAATTACTAATGTGTGGTACACAGGATACTAAGTGTTTTGTGTGCTAGATCCTGGTGTGGAAGGAGCTGGATTACGGCACCATGGCAGAGGTGGAGAAGCAGATGTTGGTGTCGGAAGTGAACCTATTGCGGGAGCTGAGACACCCTAACATCGTCAGATACTATGACCGCATCATTGACCGCACCAACACCACTCTGTATATCGTGATGGAGTTCTGTGAGGGTGGAGACCTTGCAACTCTCATATCCAAGTGCATTAAAGAGAGGTAACTGCATGGCTATATCCTGTTTTCATGGTGCAACGGATATACAGTCCAATGTACAGAAATATGCAGTATGCATAATTTAGTTTGTACTCTTAAACCCATTAGGGAGGAAGAGCTTACCCATGTAGGAGACATGTTTAGGCTCAAAAGATGAGCTCTGTCTGAGCATAATGACTGCTGACTTCTAATGCACTTTACTTTGGATACATTTCAAGGTTGTTCTATATTTTGTCTGTGGTGTGTGTCTCTTTGTGCTGCTGTCTGACAGGAGATATCTGGAGGAGGAGTTTGTCCTGCGCGTCATGGCTCAGCTGTCTCTTGCACTGAAGGAGTGCCACAGCCGAAACGACGGAGGCAGCACGGTCCTTCATCGTGATCTGAAACCTGCCAACATCTTCCTTGATGCCAAGCAGAACGTAAAAGTTGGAGATTTTGGCCTGGCACGGATACTTAAACACGACACGAGCTTTGCTAAAACCTTTGTGGGAACTCCGTATTACATGTCACCTGTAAGTAAGGCAGACTAGGAGGGATTTTTCTTTAATAACGTTTGTTTCCCAGCAGCCAGAAAGTGAAGAATTGCTTGACTTTCCTGGGGATGGGTTCAGCCAGGTTACTGTGTAAAAATGAAACGCAAATGCCTGCAACAATTTCAGACATGCTGCATAGTCGTTGTTAGATTGAGCACTTGGAGAATAAGGTGACCGCCATCCTGAATTTCTGTCCTATAAACTGAAGCTTAGTCCCACATTCAGTGTATTCTATTGCTATTTGTCTACTTGAATAAATGAACAGGGCTGTGTTTCCTCAAAGCTTCACAGCCAAAGATCATTGTTAAATGGTAGAGTGAACATCACATTAACTTTCTCTTCCAGGTAAGATGATCTTAATTTCATTATGCTTTGGGGAGAAAAGCTGGATGTCCTCCATTTTAGTAGATGGCAGGAACCTTTTAAAGTCTTTATCTTCTTAAAGGCTTTAAAGTTCTTTAACTTATTTTTCATTAGCCATTTGCATTACCCTAGTAGTGACTGTGCTGGTTTTATCCACAGGAACAAATGAATCGCATGTCTTACAACGAAAAGTCGGATATCTGGTCATTAGGATGCTTGCTGTATGAACTGTGTGCTTTATCGTGAGTATTCAGACTTTCATTCTGCACTGAGTTGTTCAAATGAGGTTGCACATTTGTGGGTTTTTGTTTTTTTGTTTTTTTTATTATTTATTTTAATTTATTTTTTAAATCGATCTTGGAATTTGCAGTCCCCCATTCACAGCCTATAACCAGGAGGAACTGGCTGAGAAGATCAATGAGGGGAAGTTCAGGAGGATTCCGTACCGATACTCGGATGAGCTGAACACACTGCTGTGCAGGATGCTGCATTTGAAGGTCTGTTTAGACATTCAATTCAAAACCAACAAAACGCTTGGATGCATTCCTTAAGATGTGCTTCAGGGTGAAAAGCACCGACAGCAGAGACTCTTTATGTAAACATTTAAATGACCGTTTCCTTACAGAAAGTTTTATATTTACAAATGTTCTGGTTTTTATTGTTGAGCACATTTTTAACCGTCTTTATTATCAACCTTAGATTACGTACTCTGCCATACAAGTCCTACGTATTGGCTGTTACTATGGAAACAATATTACACAATTGTAGGATATTACAATGTGTACATTAGTATAAACCTGTGAATTTGATTACACCCAAAACTAATATCGGGGCTGCTGTTATTATAGAAAATGAATCAGCACATTTTGACCAATCATATATGAGAATTTTGCAGTGTGGTCCACTTGAAATGGGACTAAATCATCTTGACAATACGCTCTGTTGTCAGGATTATCTGCGTCCCTCGGTGGAGTCGATCCTCCAGAGCTCTTTAGTCTCCAAATATGTGGCTCAGGAGCAGAAGAAGGCTCAGGTGAGGCAGCAGCGGGGGACATGTGACCTGGAGCAACCTAAATTGGTGGAACTGAAGCTGAAGGAGCAGGCACTACGTCAGCGTGAACAGGACCTCAAGGAGCGAGAGGAGAGACTGGAGCGTAAGGATGAATATTCTTAATTATATGTAGTTATACAGCAGTTAGTTCTAATCCAGCTTTCCAATAGAGCTGATATTCGGTACTACAAGCACCGGAACATTTCTGTTTATATCAGTCTGCTTGTCTGTGCTTGCTACTTAAATTTACAATTCTAGCAATCGTTCATTAAATCACGACACTTACGAGGATGCAGGGTGAGTTTTATATAACAGGGATGTAGAGTTTAATAGCACTTTAGCTTGTGTGAAATTGCTTAATTCTGTTTTTCTGCATGTCATTCAATATTCTGTACACTAAAGCTAGCTACATTGTGTTAACCTGCCTTTAAAAAAGACAGCATTCTAATGATGGACGGTCATTGGAGCAGGTTAACAAACATAAACAAGCTAATAGTGGCATAAGATTGAAATGACGCTAGAAATTGAGACATTTGTACAGAACGTGCTTTTTCAAGCTCACTTATATTGATGGGGTTGCACAAGTAGATGTCCGTTTCAGTTCAGACCAAAGGTTTGTAATGGGTATCACATCCAGAGCCTGAACTCTCACATTCCACAGTGAAGATAAGTGTGGCCATGCATGAGCAGAATGGAGTCATTAATGTGGTAAACTCTCTCTCATCTGTACCCACAGTTCGGATTTGCTCACTGCTTTTTCACAAAGAAGCTATTTTCCCCACACTCTGATGCTCATCACTCAGACTGTGCATTGTTTCTAAAGTGTAATTGTTCATGTTTTCTCTTCTCCTTGCAGAAAAGGAGCAGGAGCTGTGCATCAGAGAGAGACTAGTGAACGAGAAGCTGGCCAGGTAAACCTTTAAAGGGTGTTTGTGTGCTGGAGTTAAAGAAACAGTTTGAGCATAAATAAATTTTGCATAATTTCGCCATACACTGATTAACCATAACATTAAAACCACTGACGGGTGACATGAAATAACATTTTGATCATTTCATTACAATGATCTGTCAAAGGGGCAGGAGATATTAGGCAGTGAATAACAGTGAGTACTCACAGTTGATGTCATGGCTATAAAACTGGGTCAGAGCAGCTGGGTGTTCTCGGTATGCAGTGCTTAGTACCTACCAAAAGTGGTAAACGGGTGAACCGGCAACCAAGGTTCACTGATGCGTGGATGTGCTGAAAACTAATCCATCTTGTCCAATCCCACAGAAGAGCCGAGATGGTGCAAATTGCTGATAAAGTTAATGCTGGCTATGATAGAAAGGTTGCACAGTGCATCACAGCATATGAGGCTTCATAGATGCAGACCAGTCAGAGTGCCCATGCTGACACCTGTCCACCACCGAAAGCACCTATAATAAGCATGTGAGCATCAGAACTGGACCACGGTGCAGTGGAAGAAGGTGGCCTGTTCTCATTAATGTTTTCTTTTACATCATGTGGGTGGCCAGGTGCGTGCATGTCTATTACCTGGGGAAGAGATGACACCATGATGCACTAGGGGAAGGAGGCATTCATGTGGGTGTTAATTTGACATGTAATACCTACCTAAAGATTTCAGACCAAGTACACGCCTTCCCTACCAATGGTATTCCCTAATGGCAATGGCCTTTTTCAGCAGGATAACACTGCAAACATTGTTCAGGAATGGACTCAAACATGACAAATGGTTCAAGGTCACCTGGCTTGGCTTCCAATTTTGGCAGATCTCAATTCCATCAAACATCTGTGGAATGTACTGGACAAACAGTCCAATTCTGAAGTTAACGTCTTGGTGCTAGATAACGCAGCACATCTTCAGAGCTCTTGTGGAGTCCATGCCTGGATGGGGCAGGTGGTTTTAATGTTATGGTTGATCTGTATATTATAATAATAATGAGAAGAAGGGAAAATTTAAAATGGAATCCAGCCTTAATGTTTAGATGTGTGTGGGTTTAACTACATGTACTTTCCTTGTGGACATGGTTCACTGTAACCCTGTAACTAAGTTGGCACTGTTGCACTTTTGCTCCAAAATAAATGATCCAATTTTAAATAAAGTGGTGGTAATCTCTCTCTCTCTCTCTCTCCACAGAGCAGAGAGTTTGATGAACTATAATGTGATGAGGCAGCAGAGGGCACACTCTCCACTGTTCAGAGAACACAGAGGTATGGAGGTGAAACGGAAGCCGCTGCACCCTCTGAACACAGAGAACAGCTAACCATGGCTTGTGTATATAAATGTGTGAAATGTTGTTTCGAACGTTCTATTGTTGGTTTTGTGTTTTATGTCTTTTATATGTTTTTGCAATGATTTTAATCTTTATAAGCATTCTTCACAATATTAAAATGAATATCTTTCTCGGAATTACAATCAAAATTAAAGATTGTGTTCCTTCAGCTAAGTTAAAAACAAAATACTTTTAATGCACTGACACAATCTGATTATTTCACAATTTTGCATGGATACTACAGATTATGAGGCTTAAAATGCAGAAAGCTCTGAATACAAAATAAAACATTCTTCATGATGAGAAGGAACTAAAACGGAGGTTGTGCACAGTTGTAGGAAAATAATCAGTGTCTGGGTGGTGTGATTGTTTTCCAATAACAGCATGTTGTGAGGTGGTGTTGTTCCTCTTATACCACAGCGCTTTGCCCAAGAAACAGCACAAACCCTTTATCCTAAGGGCTTTCTTTACTGTGTTGGAAATCCTACAAAAAGTTATGACCTTTACCTGTTACTTGGTACCAAGTGTTGATATTGGAGATTTCTTCCAAAAATGAAAGCAAACCTCTGCGCACACACAAAGCTTCATATCACTGACTACACAGATTTAAAAATCTGTTTATGTTGGGTGTCAAGCATATAAATCTCTCTGCAAGTCATTATTAATACAGAATCAATATTAGAACAATTAATATAAAATTTGCAGGTGGAATTACTGTCAGCTATAGAAAACTTAATCACTATCAGAATGAAGATTTAACAAGGTTATGTTATAAACGCAATTAGACAGTTATTCTTTCCATTTGCCCATTAACAGACATGGAATTTCATTTAGTTAGTGCTTGGTGTCCTACATAAGCACACTTATTTTTCTATCCATTATGTCCACAATATAATCATTTCACTCCTCGTGTTCTTGTGTACTCTGTTTTATTCTAGTTCTCTTGCATCATGCGAGTGATTATCTCGTTTGTCTTGATTTGCAGATGAGAGCGAGGATGCATCACCTGGAAAAAAGAAAGTCCATTTTGCAAGTGACAGCAAAGAGAACATGGGGCCTGAGCAGAGGGTCAGCATCAGGACTCGGGAGCGTGTGCTCATTAAGAAACTGCAGGCTGTTCACATAGGAGCGATGGAGAGGAATTATCCGCTGAAGTGCAGGCCCATGCAGGGTATTCGCTAACGCTGACTAGTCTTGATTTAAACATCAGTGTATCAGCTGAGAAATGACACAAACTCTCCACAAAACGTCAGAAGCTTTTTCTAAAGGCTTCATTAAAAGCCTGGTATAAAGGTTGCAGGCTTTCCTTATAGGATGCAAAATGAACCTTAGCTGGATAACTTGGCCTTGTTTTAAGTTCATATCTTTTCATACAGCCTAATATCAAGGATTTCAAGAAATGTTATTTATTTTAGAAAGTGTATTTTGGCCAAAGGTCTGACACTGGATAATTGTACTTAATGTTAGTTTTACGTTTCTGAGAATGTACATATAGATTGTGTTGCTGCTATATTTTATTCATTTAATTTTTAGTAGCATTGTGAAAAATGCTTGTATATTTATTGTGTGGATGAAAAGACCTCAAAAAACCTTCTTGGCTGGTTATTTCCCAGTAGTTTTTGCTATGCCTTTTTTTAAACGTATTAAGAAATTGGAAAAAAGTCTTAATTATAATATTAACTGTAAAAGGAGAGAAAGGAGAGAGAAATGGGGTGAAAAAAGAGACCCATACTGAAATCTAGTTTTGTTGGCCTAAAGTTGAGGCCTAAAGTTCACACACCCCTATGCTGAAGAGATTCTATATATAATTTTTTTTGAAAACTCCACCTTTCAGGGTTTTTTTTTTTTTTTTCCGAATTTCTTTTTGAAAGTCAATTAAGGCATCAACTTTGTTCACAGCGGCAGTCAGCTTAAAACAATCGATCAGTGACGTACATTAAACGTTGCCAAAGGTTTGTGGATGTGGGACTAATCGCACCCTTGTGTGCTTGTTGAACATCGCATTATATATTTAATATAATTTTTATTTACATAGAGTTTTTAACAATGGATACTGTCAGTTTTACAGAAATCAAGATCTACATTGTAAATTTGAAATGTATAAATGTATACCCAATGAGCAAGCCAGAGGGCACAGTAGCAAGGAAAAACTCTCGAAACCTTGGGAAGAACTAGACTCAAAAGGGAGCCCGTCCTCATCTGGGTGAAACCCGTTGCAATTATAGATCATTTCTCTTCTATAACTAAACTATGCAGGCAAAATGTGTTAGCAATAACTTGAGTATAAACATCATTATAGTATATCTTTGTCTGTCATATCAAACTAAAGTTATTAACTGTTCAGTGATGGAGATTGGAGTGCAAACTGTTCCAGATCTGTACCCTTACCTAAAAGAAAAGCTATTAACAAAAGCCTTGTCTAAACAAATGTATTCAGCCTAGGCTGAAACTTTGTTTTGAGTCCCAAACACTAATTCTGTAGCTCTGGGACTTTGTAAGAGAAACCTTTGCCCCATGAGCTTTCATTATCCAAGATACCAACAAAGAGACTGCACCTTTTGTTCAAAGTGGGTATGGCAGATCATAAAAGACAAGATGTTTGCTCATGTACTATTGCATAAGACCATTCAGTTCTGTGTAGGTTAATAGCAATATCTTATAATCAGTGTAAACTTGCCTGTGGATATGATAGGGCTGATGTGGCTGTATCTTCTGGTTCTAGTAAGGTATCTGGCTGCTGCATTCTGAACTAACTGGACCTTGTTTATGCACCTACTGGAACATCTAGCTAGCAAGGAATTAAAAAATTCCAGCCTAGAGGTAACAAAAGAACTAGTTTTTCTGTATCATATAGTAAAATTATATTTCTTATCATGACAATATTTCTGAGATGAAAGCTGGCTATTCTAGTAATATCTACATCAGTAGTAGGTCATTTACCACTTTAACCATTGCTGTCTCAATGCTAATTATGCGGCACTGTTGTTATAATAACTGCCATTCTTCTTATTCCACCAGATGGAACATAGCTGTTGGAATTTGTGTTCATTCAGTCATTATAGAGGTCAAGTACTGATGTTGAATGAGGAGACCTGGGGTGCAGTCAATGTTCTAGTTCATCCCAAAGGTGTTCAGTGCGGTTCAGGTCAGGGTTCTGAGCAGGCCACTTGAGTTCTTTATGGTGTACACTGTTGTTGGGAAAGGATGATGGATGGACAGATTTTTTTTATATATTTCTTAAATTTCAGGCGGTTGCTGGTCCTCCATTGAGTTATAAAGCTGAACTCAGTCACCCCTGATACTCAGCTTGAGTGCATGAGCAGTGATTGACATGCTGGCTGACCCTCCTGCTGGCTCTGATTGGTTGCTTTGATTCGGGCGCGGTGGATTCTTGCCAACGTCATTAGGATCGCTGGAAGGAGCCAGAGGAGCGTTCTAGCAAATAAGACAAAACGGTTATTTTTGTCCAGGATACCTACTGCAGCTTTAATCTCAATCTCAATCTCAATATCTCTCTCTCTCTCACACACACACACACAACAGCTGCTGGGTAACATCTTATCGGTATGTCAGGAAACACAACGCAAACCTGTCACGGCTCGTGAATGTTCTATAGTTTAGATATCTGTTGGGATCTCCTTTTCTTTCTTCCACCGAAACCACGCAACACGTCGCACTGAAAATGACTGCGTGTGGACTGATGAGACTTCAGAAGGGAACTGTTGCATTCATGTGTTTTTAAACACATCTGTCCAAACAAGCATTCACTTCTGATCATTGTCTCGATCAGCTGCTGGCATTTTTTCATCAAACGCATCTTTATGCTGTGCACACGCTCTTGTTTTTGCGATGCCCTTTGTGCCAACAAGCGCGTGTGAAGCGGAGTGAGAGTGAGAGCAAAGCAGCTCAGATTCGGGTTTCATTCGGACTGGAGACTTTAGGGGTTGTGTAGAAATTCATATACTGGTGAATAAGTGCACATTTAGGCATTTAGCCCTTATCCAGAGCGGCTTACAAACAGTGCTTTGAGGTCACCATCAACAAATATATCCTGATACTAGCTCAGATATCTATTAAGAGTACATGTAAAGGTTGATTTTTTTTTTTTTATGAAAAGGATACCTAATTTAGGAATCTGTGGGAAAGAAAAGTTTTAAGATGGACAGAGATTCGGCTGTTCTGACACTTAGAGGAAGCTCACTCCACCACTCCACCACCTCAGTGCCAAAACGGAGAAGAGTCATGAGAAGCGTTTGCCCTTGGTAGATGGTGGAACCAGTCGGGCGGTGCTGGAGGACCGAAGGGAGCGAGGTGCAGTGCTTTGAGGTATGTGGGTGCAGGTCCAGTTTTTGCCTTGTAGGCGAGGGTCATGGTTTTGAACCGGATGTGGGCGGCTATTGGTAGCCAGTGGAGGGAGCGGAGTAAGGGGGTAGTGTGTGAAAACTTGGGGAGGTTGAAGACAAGACGTGCAGCTGCATTCTGGATGAACTGTAGTCGGATAGAGTTCTGAGGGAGACCTGAAAGGAGTGAGCTGCAGTAGTCCAGTTTGGAAATGACCAGTGATTGAACAAGTATGTTTATTGATCTACTGTCCAGACCATTAAAAGTGCAGTGTGTAGAATTTAGTGTTATCTAATGGTCAGGCTGCAGATGTTATTTCCATGCATGTGGTAAACCTTATGGTGCCCATTAGGTTGCTTCTAAAATGTCATGTCTGTCAAGTGATGAGGTTACTTCAGATGTATTTGGATATTTAGAAATTATATTTAGATAATTAGTCTGTAAAACTATTGACTATAGCTTCCATGTAAAATAGTAAATATTATGGTTACTCTATATTTATATATATATATATATATAGTATTTAGCAGACACCCTTATCCATGGGTCACATGCATTTATCTCATTTGTACAGCTGAGCAGGTGTTGGGATTTGAACTCATAACCTAGCATGACATCCAGTGTTTTAACCACTGAACTACCACTGCCTAGAGGAATCTGCCAGCAGGCAGTGATGGGATATGAACTCAGGATCTCCTGTTTAGAAGGCAGGCACTTTAACCAACAATAAATATTTCTTTTTGTTTTTCACGTCTTGAACTAATTTAGACCTTATTTATCAATGGTGAAGGATTGACGAACAGTGGGAGGAAACTGGAGGTCCCCGAGGAAACCCATGAAGACACAGGGAGAATATGCAGACTCCACTCAGGCTGGGTTTCCTCCAGGACCTCCCATTTCCTCCCACTGTCCAAAGATATGCAGTCAGGCGTATTGGAGATACTAAATTGCCCCTAGGTATGAATGTGTCTGTCTGTTTGTCTGTCCTTCCATTGACTGGTGATCTGTCCAGGCTGTTTCCCTGCAGTCTGCCCACTGAGTGCTGGGCTTGATTCCAGAACCCCCATGACCCAGTGAGAGGAGAATTAGGTGGTTTGGATAATGGGTGAGTAATTTCTTTACCTGAACAAGATCACTCAAATTCCATTAAACAAGACAGTGTGAATGTCAGTCA
>JAOTRJ010000009.1:20256981-20271280 GCA_028564905.1 Leptodoras praelongus | reverse complement strand
CAGTGTGAATGTTTACATTCAAAATAGCAATTACAGTCCAACATTATTTACAGACAACTAAACTAAAAAGGTTAGATTTGTGTAAAGAATGAATCTCATTGAACTTCTCAGCACAGCTGCAGGAGTACTGGCACTGTTCAAAATCCTAATTTACACTCGATCCCTAACCGCTGGGTGATGACGTGTTCTCGGTGGGCGTGGTCACGGGAATCTGCCTTGTTCCGTGTGGAAACTTTGCCGGTCCGGGTGCAAAGTTTGAACTCCGTCTGCAAAACGCCGCTCGGTATTTATTTCCATTCTGTCACGATTCTGTCGAACAAGTCACGAACGTCGCGCATCCGGTCCATCGCTCGAGTTCTGTTCGGTTTAGCCCCGGAAAAGGTCGGAATCGGAGGCGAGATCTCAGATGACTGGGGTGAATGTGCTAGCCAGTGCCGGTTAGCATTGTTTTGTTTGTATCGTGTGTTAGCTGTGTGTGTTCTTCTAGCTGAGCAGCTCTCGTCCTCGGAGGGAACCATGGCTTGTGAGCCCAATCGCGCCCGTTTGCTGTGCATGCTGTTGTTAACTTTCAGTTTTTTCGTGGTCGAGGTGGTGGTGAGCCGGCTCACGGCGTCGCTCGCGATGCTGTCCGACTCTTTCCACATGTTGTCGGATGTGATGGCGCTGATCGTGGCGCTGGTGGCTGTGCGCTTCGCTGAGAAAACCCATTCTACCAACAAGAACACGTTCGGCTGGATCCGGGCCGAGGTGATGGGCGCCCTGGTCAACGCCGTGTTCCTCACCGCGCTCTGCTTCACCATTGTTCTCGAGGCCATCGAGCGCTTCACCGAGCCGCACGAGATCGAGAACCCGCTCGTGGTGATCGCCGTTGGGGCCGCGGGGCTCGTGGTGAACCTGCTAGGGCTGTGTCTCTTCCACGGACACGCTCACTCACACAGCCACGGCAAGACGAAGAACGCCAGGGGGAACGCGAGCAAGAGCCAGACGTTTACTGACTGCGGATCCGCCGGAGAGGACACCAACCACCTGGTCGGGGGTCACGGGGGGAACAGCCCGAACGGCGTGAACACCGACAGCAGGGGAGCAGCAGGTGAGACCGGGCTGTTCTTTTCCATACACGCCCACATTCAAACAGGCTATTCAGCTAACAAAAACCAATTGCTTTAAAATATGTAAATCATATTTTATGTTTTAAAATATTGCTTTTAACACCTGCTCAGGTGTATTAGAAACCGGAAGTGAATGGGTTACTGCCCAAGCGGTTAAAGAAACGCGAACACGGTTGCTAGGCAACCATGCACCATGGACTCCGATGTTTCCGCTAGCTAATGACTTTTTGCTAACTATTTAGCTGACTAGCCAATAAGTCACTTGTTGGAGTTTTGCCCTGTGACCCCTTTAGGTGTAAGAAGAAGAAAAAAATCCACGTACCCGTTCAGTACAGAATTATTTTATGTATTTATCAAATAATAGTCCATTTATTTATTTTCAGGCACACAACAGGTCCAGGTTGAGGTTGTTTACAGATTTTCTTGTTTTTCAAGTTTGAATTAAACCAAATGAATTTAAGTGCTAATAATTACCAGGACCCAATACTAAATACATTTATTACTATTCAAAGTCAAATTCTATAATCTCCTCACAGCACAGGGACGCTGTCATAGACAGTTATTATGCAGTCATAAGTTAATGATGTACATCATAATGTCGTTTTGTTCTGAGCTTTTTAAAGGAGGTTTAATCAGCATTATCAGTGCGGCTCCTATTTATCATTCCATTCGCCTGTAAAATAGGTGTTTCTTCTTCACAGCTTTTATTCATCAATGTGATTTCAGTCTCACGATAATTCTCTCGACGTCTCGTTTTAATGCTGGTCATAAAGATAGCATTGTTATCATGGGGACGTTAGGATGATGCCCTCAACACCCCCACGATATCACTGGGTCAGCATTTTAAAACTGAAAACGAAGCAGATCTGGACAGAATGGTATGTGGTTTGGCAACATTGCCTTATAGGTGGAAAGGGCTAATGGTTTTAATCGTAAGGTTTCAGATTCAGGTACCCTTAGAGCACGGTGTAATCCTAACGCACAAGATACAGTTCAGGAAAGTCAGTGTGTAACTTTCAGGAACTGAATATATGAGGTGGTTTTTGAATTGTGTTAAAGGACCCTGAACTTCTGCGAGGTCGAAATGTTCTTGCGTCAAAAATCGCTCGGCGTAAGGACAGGACACATGCTGCGACACATTTACACTATAACAGAAGGAGCACAAAACATACGATCACCACACACACACACACACACACACACACGCTCTTCACCCAACTCCATTACCCTGTACAGGGGCTGTGTCTATTGTGCCAAAATTCACATGACTTATTCTAGTGCATAAAAGGGAAGGTCTACTAGATAATCAGTCAGAGACGAGCTTTACGCTTCAACCTCCTGACTGTCACATGGGATTTCTGAAAACATGCATGTTCAACAAAACGACAAAGAATAAGGACCTACTGGTTTTTTTTCTCCCCCAACATGATTTTTTTACATATAATAATAAGATTGAAGCATGACAAACTTAAATATCACTTTAGTACTGATTAAACTAAACAACCAGAACATATTACAATATTAATCATCCATCATGTTATACAGCATGTTTGTAATGATTATTGTTGAGGTAGCTCCTCCTGGATATATTGTATGATAGGTTTCCCCCCAGACAAGACGTTGCAGTTTTTCCTTCCATCGCAGCGTAGTCAGTCGCAGCGGACTCTAAATTGCAGTTGCTTTTTTCTCTGACTACACCTCCAAATTAATTTATTTTAATTTAATTAATTTCCCAGAAAGTACAAATTTAGCAATATGAAGGGGCTAATTCAAAAGCATTACAGTCACTCGCAAAAGTGAGTACACCTCTCACATTTCTGCAGATATTTTATTATATCTTTTCATAGGACAGCACTATAAAAATGAAACTTGAATATAACTTAGAGTAGTCAGTAGTGGTGTAACGATACGTCATGATACGATGCACTGCAATGCAAAAAATGTGACGATGTGTGTGGAGATATCACATGCACGCTGTTTATAATGCCTTCTAACGTATATAATAAAATATTTTTAACAGCCGAGGGCTCCACCCTCACTAGCATGTCATACATCCTGCACAACACTGATAACCACAGACGGTTTTTTTGTTTTGAACAAATTGAACCATCCGTGCAGTGAGACACACTAGTGAATACACACGAGGAGGCAGTGAACACACAAGTCCGGAGCAGTGGGCAGCTGTAGCCATAGTGCCATTGGGAGGCTAGGTGCCTTGGGGAGCCATTGGGGGTTAGGTGCCTTGGGGAGCCATTGGGGGTTAGGTGCCTTGCTCAAGGGCTCTTCGGCCAAGTCCTGTCAGGGAATCGTACCTGGGACCTTCAGATCATGCGGCAGACACCCTAACCACAAGACCACGACTGCCCCCACAAGACTTCAAGGGTTACCCAGAGCTATGTCACTATAACAGGATGTGATCACCAGAGAGTGGGAAATGGCGAGCTCGTACTACAAACTCTTTTCGAGTCACACATCAGGCTAAACATAGCCAAGGAAATCGGCTGTTTCAGAGTGTAAAAGCTGATTGCAACATTGCTGTCGTTACAGACAGCGCTCAAAATATGGATGTAGCGGTGAACGAGGCTGGACTAGCACCACACGTAAAGTGTTTTGCCCACACTTGCTTGCTTTCCATGCTGGGTTGAGTGAGGCTCATAGGCGCCTACTTCCACCGCTGTGATTATTACAGATCCCCCCCGCCTAAACGCATCATCTTTCTTTTAATTTGAAGGAGACTAAAAAGATTTACTCAAGTAAACTACACATTATTTTGAATTGTTATTCTTAAAAAATAAAAAAAAGGAATGCTTTCACTCAGTTGTTTAAGATCCGGAGAAGCTGCAAAAAACATGCTTGACTGTAGGTAAGACACAGTTATCTTAGTACTCCTCATCAGGGCACTGCTACACATGCTGGTCACCAACTGAGCCAAACAAGTTTATCCAGGTCTCGTCAACAAGACATGGTGCCAGTAATCCATGCTCTTGGACTGCTTGTCTTCAGCAAACTGTTTGCAGAGTTTCTTGTGCATCAGCTTCAGAACAAGCTTCCTTCTGGGACGACGGCCATGCAGACTGAATTGATGCAGTGTGCTGTGTATGGTCTGAGCACTGACTGATCTACCACTTCTCCAACCTCTACAGCAATGTTGGCAGCACTCATGCATCACTTTTTTTGAAGCCAACCTCCGGATATGATGCTGTTCAGAGTGAAACCCATCCTGAAAAAGTAGCTCAGTTTCAGGGTGTCAGCAATCTTCTTATAGCCTCGGCCATATTTGTGGAGAGCAACAATACTATTTCTCACATCCTCACAGAGTTCTTTGCAATGAGGTGCCATGTTGAATGTCCAGTGGCCAGTATGAAAGAATTGTACCCAAAGCACCAAATTTTACAGCTCTGCTCCACATTCACACCTGGAACCTTATAACTAATGAGTCACATCGATCTGCTTGGGTACGGTCTGCAGCAGGATGAGCGCTGACTCCTTCAGGAGAGGGTACGTCGCAAACAGAAGAATGCAGACCATGATGAGGCACAGAGTTGGGTCCAGGTACAGCACCCGGCAGGGTTCGGCTGGTCCGACATCCGGTCCGACACCAGGGAGGGACAACGACGCAAGTGGGCACAATTTGGACATGATTACTTGTGTTGCCAGCTATTTGGACTGTAATGGATGTGTGTTAGATTATTTTCAGAAGACAGTAAATCTGTACTGCTGTACAAGCTCTACACTGACTACTCTAGCTTCTATCCAAGTTTCATTTCTACAGTGTTGTCCCATGAAAAAATATAATGTGAGGTGTGTACTCACTTATGTGAGTGACTGTATAAACTACTAAACACGGAAAAACTTTCTTGAGTCCTTAAAGTGAATTTGCATCCAAGTATTTAAAAAGACAGACTCATTTTGTCCGTTTACTGTTGCTGTTATTCCTACTCTATTTATCCCCCGATTAAAGCCCCCAAAAGTCTGCACTTTGATATGCATTATATTCGGCTCAGTATATTCTGGTAGGCATACTGTATGTGTGCATGTATATAAGATAAAGATCTTGCTGGACTCAGTGAAATATGAAACATTTTCCCATAAAGGACTTTAGGAAATTTCCTTTGGGAAATGAGAAAATAATGTACAACTTATTGTCTGGTGTGTTTCAGCCTGAACTCTTAATCTGAACTCATGTTCTTGGAAAAGCGCTTCCTTGTGTACCGCAGTAATAAACTGGGTTAAGAGTAGCTGTTTCAAGTTCATCCCTCCTGGACTCCTGTCAGTAGCACACACAGCAGATCTGCACAATTGATAACTGTTATCACACTGTAGCCTTTCAGTCTCTAATGCTGATTCTGGGTTCAGCTGTTGCTGTACTAACAACACATGAGCTGTTTTCAGAAAGATGTGTCAGGATGTAATTTATCATTATTATGTCTCGTATCACTCATCCCAGGAACACAATTGACTTCTGGTCTGCTTATATTAAGAGGGTTGGACAAATCATTAAGCCCAAACACCAGGACAAGTAGATTGTGTATCTGGGCTTATCAGAATTTATGGGTCTACATGTACCAGTCATTCATTCACAGTGGACCAGCAAATTTACTAGGTCGATAGTATAATCGTCAGCAGAGTGTTCTTTTGCTTCATTGACCTAACAACTTGAGGAAAATCTTTCATGGGCACAGCACACCTCAGTGCTACAGTCTAACTGTTGGTAGGATTTATTTTTACTAGGCATGTTAATTACCTCGAATAACTGCTGGCCAGACCCGCCAGCCTCCGCATATGAATGTTCGAGATGCACTCAAAAATGTGCAGAAAGAGAAGTCATTTTCCCCCACCACACAGCAAGAATGAACCAATTGGCATGTGAATCTGGAATGATTGACAGTTGTTTCAGACATTCTGCCATCAAGCCCGCCCACTTCCTCCCGTTTTATATTAGTGTCCTGTTTTATCTTCCTGCTTTATCTTGTTTTAAGATCCAACAGCACGGGTAACACTGGATCATGTTTTGGGTTTGTTAAGGTGAAATAAAGTCTAACAGTTTATTTGACTAGAATGACACATTTTTAATAATATCTGTTCTGTAGCATGGATGTCTGTATGTGCTTCCCATCCTCCTGTTCTTGGTGAAGCAGCAGCCCTCTGTTCATACAGCAGATATAAAAAGTCTACACACCCCTGTTAAAATGCCAGGTTTTTGTGATGTACAAGATAAATCATTTTGGATTTTTTTTCCATCTTTAATGTGACCTATAATCTGTACAATGCATTTGAATAACAAACTGAAATCATTTAGAGGGGATTTGACTGTAAAATGTCGCCCCCGCAGGGATTCAAGTACTTGCTTATTTTCCACAGTCTGTATCGATGCGCATAATTAGCTCATCACACTCGTGGGTTACGTAACTGTTCTTTGGTTAAGCCTTGTTTAAAAAAACTGGGCAAGCACATTTTATCTTTCTGTTGTCCAGTGTGCTAGTTAATGAATTTATGACCTGTCCACCCCATATTAAAACGCGCAATGTGCAAGATATTGTAGGAATGTTTATACTCTGAGTAACAGTCTGCATTGTGGTTCAGTCCAACACACACACACACACACACACACTTACCTCTGCATGCATTCCAGTCTTAACCGGGCCACATGGAAAAATCAAATTGTGTTGGAATGCAGCTCATGGAGAAGTGCAATCACAGACTGATAAACTGCACATGCCAGCCAATGAATAAATAATTAGTCTGTAGCAACAGATCTCACATTCCTCAGCACACAAAGAAACACGGATTTGAGTATTCTATTGTCATGCCAGACTGTATGCCCCATCATAACAAATTTCTGGACTAATATCTATGATTTTAATTTAATTCAATTACTCCATTACCATGTGATATTGTGCTATTTAATGGTATTTAGTGTGAAGTTTTATTTTAAAACCGTTGAATCCGTTCAAACTACAGCTAGAAATTAATTTGTGTGCAGAAATGCATTCAGTCATTCCTGAGTCCATTTAGTAACCAATGTTAGAACGGAGCATCAAGTTTTTTGCGTCTCCTTTTGGCAGTTTATTGGATTCCCATTCAGCATTAAGGATTATTGTTAAACATAAACTTTCCTTACAGCCATTTCTTACATGATTTCCCAAGAAACTCATTATACCCCGTCATTATACCCTGTCAGAAACTTCATTACATGAATATTATACGGTTATTAGCTTGTTTGGTTTGCATGTTGCCTTCAGCTACTTGCTTAAAGGTTGACTACGTTTTATTTTAGTAATATAACTCTTATCTCACTGATCATTTTAGTTTCCTTGGATTCAGCTGCTCCATTTTGCCAAATGCCCCAAATCCTATTGGTTGGGTGAAGTCAGCTCATTTTCTTAACTTTAAACTATTTATTAAACTTGAACATTTCCTGAGTTTGTGAATAAAGGATCATTTATGGCGAGAAATGTATCTCACATTTTATTTGCCATTGGTTATCTAATTATACTACTGAAATATTGTGTAAATGGAAACCTTTCTCTTTTTCCAGTCAGATGTTTCATGCATCACCATTTACTGACAAAATTTCCATTTGTTGTTTGATAGGTTAATAATGGTTAAATTGTTGAACTGTTTAATTTAGAAATGTAGTAATGTGAGATTTTGAATATGCCTATAATAACAATACTGTTTTGTGTGTTGATGTGGCAGAGCTGTCGGCCGTGCAGCTGAACGGCGAGCTGGATCACGAGCATGAGTTTGAGCACGAGCATGATTCGTCCTCGTCATCCCAGCTGAACATGCGTGGTGTTTTCCTTCATGTTTTGGGTGATGCACTTGGCTCTGTCATTGTCGTGGTCAACGCCATCATCTTCACCTTCGTGTGGCGCCCGTGTAAGTCCGGTGTTCCCTGCGACAACCCATGCACCGCCAGCACACACTGCAGTGACCACCTTCACATTAATCAGACGCTTGTGGGCATTGGAGAGGCAGAACACAACACCACGAGCATCCCCTTCACAGCCGGGCCCTGCTGGGTGCTGTACCTGGACCCGACTCTGTGCCTCATCATGGTCTGCATTCTTCTGTACACGACGTACCCTCTCCTGAAGGAGTCGGCGCTCATCCTGCTGCAGACCGTACCCAAGCAGATCGACGTCAGCGACCTAAGCACTCGGTTGCGCCAGCTTGACGGTGTTCTGGCTGTGCATGAGCTCCACATCTGGCAGCTGGCCGGGAGTCGCATCATCGCCACGGCACACATCAAATGCCGAGACCCTGCCTCCTACATGAGTGTGGCCAAGCGTCTCAAGGCGTTCTTCCATGATGAGGGCATCCATGCCACCACCATCCAGCCTGAGTTCGTCATGGTGAGCTCAGAGTCACACGCGTCTCTCTGCGAGCTCTCCTGTCGCACCCAGTGCGCCGCTAAACTCTGCTGTCAAAATGCCAAAGCCCCCGACAACAAAAATGCAAGCACGGAAAGCGGAAGCGAAGCCGAACCCCCTGTCTCCACCACTCTGGAGGTCATCAGTGAGTCTTTGGAAAGCGAACCTACAGTCCGAGTGGTTCCAGAGGACGCGGCTATCACCACAGTAGTGGAGTCCTCTTTATAAGGAAGAACAAGTAGAAAGAATTCGTTAACAAAGACACACCAGAAGAAGAACCTGCCCACTTAATGATTTAGAAAATCAGAGCCATCTGAGACAAAGAGAGATCTGACACTGAGCATCAGTATCGAAATGCTGGATATTGGATCTGATCTGACACGTCATCTGACCTGTTGCTGTATTTTATGCCATCAAGCGCCATTGACTGATGCCATGTAAACCCGGGACACAAAACATCTTTGCGTACACTTCGACAGAATCTAACCGAGGGATAGCTAGCTCACTGTGAAGACATGTTTCACTCGGCAGCTGAGAGAGAAACCACAAGCAATGCTCATTATTTCTGTCCTAGCTCACCATTAACTGAAAGGGAATAATGGCAAATGGGGGGGTTCACCCGGGCCACACACACCCACACACACACACACACCCACACACCCTTCTGTGGTTATTAAAGACAAATAACCCATGAAACCCATGAATTTGTGCTTTTGACACGGGAACACACACTAAGCTCATTCGAGTGGCAAAGAGTGTGACCACACTGTTGCTAGGAGAAGGTGCATCGGCAAAGGCTTCGTTTTTATAATTTATTCATACATTCCTCTTCAGTAACCATTTCACCCTGGTCAGGGAGGCAGTGGACCCAGAACCTAAAATGGGATCAGTGTGTCCATAGAGAATGAAACGAGACAAGAGAGCTGTCTCTCGCTTCTAACACAGAGTGAACCGACTGGAAGACGATTCGCACGAGAAATATCCTGACTGCTGTTCTGACAAGTGAAACAAATCAGCTCTGGGGTCCAGACACATTCCACACGATCCCTACACACACACACACACACACACACACACACACACACACACACACACACACACACAGTCACTGCCTGATGGCTGGCTGACCTCTGATCAAGCCTGCTGCTGCATGTGTGCGTTGCGAGCGCCGTGTTCGTGAAGCCTTGTCTAAGTCTAAGCATGTGTGTGTGAGTGTGTCTATGCAAAAAAGCTTCTTGCGTTTGAGAACCTGCTGTGTCGTCGTTATCTTGTGGATCTAGTGCAACACACGCATGCAAATTCCAGCTGCTGGCTCAAGTTTAAGGACTTATAATTCTAAAAAAAAAAAAATATTATAATGATAAATACATGATCTTTTCCCCTTCTGGATTCATCCATAAGAAATGGATGAAATTTGGAAACAAATAATAATTTATGTGTTTAATTTATTAGTAATGATTTTGTTTTGTTTTCCAGAGACTTTTATAATATTTAGGTTTAGTAATGCATAAAAAAAGGAAGCCTCTTTTTAAAAGAAACTATGCTGTAAGGTAGAATAATTTTTTTCTAGTATTTTGAACTGTGCTGCTGAGATTTGTTATATTTCTGACAGACGAATGCAGTTTAAGTACCATTTCAGCAAGCCTTTCACGCTGAAATGCGTTTTGCAATGTTTTCATTTCCTCATTTACAGGAAGTCCTGATGCGTCACGACTTGTGATCTTGCCACATGACTGTACATTCACGTGAACGGTGAAGCATTTACAATCAGTGTTGAGCGATGCTGGAGGGTTCAGAACGACGATGAGGGACGTTTGGCTCGAGTTTCATTTGCATCAACAATACAGCCGTACAATACGCGCATGACCAAACACCGACAGGTTAGTTAGTAGTAACACTATAGCTGTGTTTGGTTTTAAGGCGCCTTCCTTGACTTCCCCTCGATTAATTCCCTGCCACCGTCTTGCGTGCTGTTGCATCAGTCTAACGGCTGAAGTGAAATTTAAAAGAGTCTGCATCCCTGGAGTCCAAAAGACCTGGTCTGATCACTGTTAGAGTAAGCAGAGCATTAAATTGCATTAAATTACAATTAAAAAGCATTCACGTGCACAGAATAGCCGAAAGTTGTCTCCTTTTCCAGCTTTATAACTGCCAGACTCTGAGGCTGATGGCATGAAGTTCACTCTGCAGTAACACTGATTATTCACAATGCTGTGTTCTGTTGCCTTCATGTTCATTGAAAGTAGCTTTTCAGTTCATATCAGTGCAAATCTAAGTGCATGCCTTGCCACCTTGAATTTAGGTTGACTAACGGTACCTGCTTGCACGCGGTGTTTCGTCTGTCTCAAAAGATAACTGTTAATCCCAGTATCATTCACTGGAGCTTCTCATTCACCTGTATTATCTGAAATGATGACTAAACATCACTTCAGAGCTAACATTTCAAACGGATTTGAAGAGGATGAGCAGCTGACGCACATTAGGACTATGAAAACACTCAACCACACCATTGTATATTTGATAATGACGTAAGGAACAAATCACAGCCGCGTGTAGTGTTAATAATCCGTGAAGCAGCGTTACTTTCACCACCCACAACTGGTTTAATTTTCTGTAACATGACTCCACCGAGTAATTTATTCTCCTCGTGCCACGGCAGTGTGCCAGTGAATATGTTCACTAATTTATTAATGTACAACACATCACGCTATTTAAACATTATCACTCTGTCATGAAGACGTTCCTCTGGCAGAAAACTGTAACAAAGTGCCGACACTGGAGACGCTTCTGTAAGCGTTACGGAAAGCATAACTGTAGTTAAGAAAGACGAACACGTCGTCTTCGATAATCATTAAAACCTGTTTATTTGGCAGCTCGTGTAAATACTGCTGCCTCTATAGAAATTTTAATTAGCTAAAACGAGCGTGTGATTTTTAAACCTATAATTTGAATTAGTGATGGAACTACTGTCAGCGCTGCTGTTGTCTGAGATTGTGACCAGTCGGATTAGAGAGTACACTAATAACGCTGGAGTATACGTAATAATAATATAAAATAGCAAATGCATACCGGAATTGTGAAATGTGGATGTACTTTCAGTACATCAGTAGGGCTCTGAGAATACTCAGAGAATTTGAGAATACTCCTCAAAACACACTCCTCTCCTTGTGCAATAAGTGCACAGAGCTTTGATGGTGGTGAAGATCAGGGAAAGTCAATGAGGGCGTATTGAAAACTAGAGATCCCGCAGCATAAGGTTACTTTTATTCCAGTAAGGCTGAGCTCTGTATGCAGGCCAGTAAAGCACGGCCACCGTTTTGTTCATCACAGAAGGATACGCCGTTTTTCAGCTTGACGTTTACCTGCAATAATTCGTGTCTCACCTCAATTATTTCCATCTCCTCAGTTTAAGCATGCAAACCAGAGTTAAAGTTCCTAGTTGTAATGCTTGAGCTGGTCTTGAGCAGTACGAAGTCCTCATCGATTTCCCTCAGTAACGTAAAGGAACATTTGTTTCACTTGGTTCCAATTTAGCATCATGCAAAACTGCATGTCTACAGTATACACGTTCCTGCTTTCATGCGAATTGCTCATAAGAGCTCAAAGTACATTTAGTTGGTTAGTATCTCGGACAGACTTGTTCATGCGTGTTCTGACCCCGTGAGCTGTTTCACACCTGGTTTCATGCATCGTGTATCTGGATTGCTCTGGGTGAGGGCGTCTGCTAAATGGCGTAAATGGATTGTATTCAGATGGGATTTAATCACTTGCATTTACGCTTGCAGTGTTTAGACAGACTGAAATCTGATCGCTGTGCTTGTGGGGCAGTAGTAGCTCAGTGGTTAAGACATTGGACTACTGACTGGAAGGTCATGACTTGAAATCTCAGCACCACTAAGCTGCCACTGTTGGGCCCCTGAGCAAGGCCTTTAATCCTCAACTGCTCAGCTGTATAAAAAACAAACATATAAATGCAAGTCACTCTGGAAAAGGGTGTCTGCCAAATGTCGTAAATGTAAATGAATACACAAATTAGCTCATTACATTCAAACCCACATTTCAGTGTTGTATCGCACGTGTTCAGGCCAGTTCTGATTGTCAGATGCTAAAATGTAGCTCATCTATTCTACTAGTGTTCATTTTTATGTGAACTATTTCTATGCAGATATAATTCTGATACTTATGACGCATGAAACAACCAAGTGTAAATGGGGTACAATTGAACATTCAGAAAAGGTGTAAACGGCAGTAGTGGCCATCTTGGGTCCAGAATAATTACGTAAAAAAGTACGTAGTTTATCTCTCTTACATGAGGTGTGGCAAGAAGCTTGAGGGCAGAATTTGACTTCTTTTTATTTTGTATTAATTTGGCATATTTTAAGCTGTTTAATATGAATTTGTGTTGTGTTAAAGCAAGTGTGAGCACCTTTAGACATGCAGTATGCACAATGCTAAACTGGAGGCTATTCGCTTCCCTTGTTAGCGACTTTACCCTTGTAGCTCCAGTACAAATCTAAAGACGCAAACTTGACACACCAAACATGTTTTTGTCTGAAGTTGAATTTATAATGTTACGGACATGTCGGAGCTTTAATGTTTCATTTGCTAACACTTGATATTGGTAAATTATTAGTAAATGACAGTAACGCCTGTGGTTTAATCAGTTATACAGCATATTGAGGTATTCATCAAGCACAACATTGTTACTAACCCGAATGCCATATTTGGGAGGAGGCTGTGTGTGCACCTGGTATAAGGCTAAGCAAGGGCCGCGTTATATAACAAGGGGACATGATGTTCTGTCAGATTTGTACAAAAAAAATAAATAAAAATAATTTCATGTCGGAGATGGTGTCAAAACATGCTGCCAGCCTCCTGAGTGCCAATGAAGCCTTTACAATAATGTTGTGCCCATTATATATCACAGTATGCCTCAAACTATTAGCAGCTGCTGTGACATTCAGTTGCTACGATGATGATATGTAGTTTCCAAAATCCTCTGCGTTTTCTTGAATCAGCCGTCTAATGATTTATCTAATGATTTATCTAATGATTTATCTAATGATCCATCAATACATTTTATATTCCTGATGAGAAGATATGCAACACGCCCACATACTTAACAATTACTATGATTTGTATGTTATTGATTTTTTTAAACAGATGCACACATTCTCTTTCTATACATTGTAGTTGTACAGACTTTAAGGTTAGAACACACCAGCTGAAATGTTTTTGATATGTTCATGTTGGATATACATTATTGTGAATTGTGAATTAAACATGGATGTTCAGTATTCCCTGTCTGTCAGTCCTGTGTTTTTCCTGACATAGTGCAGGTTAATGCAGTTCATATCACAATGCCACTGATATTTTTATGTCTCTTGAACCGTACTGTGACGTTCCTGCATATTCATGCAATTATCCATTCAACATGACAGCAGGGCAGTGCAGAACATTGCACAGATACAAGTCAAGAGCTTAACTTCACTTCAAATCAAATGGAAATGGGGTTCTCTGGGACATTTATTTGTTTCAGACAAGATGGTTTGAGTATTTCAGAAACTTCGTATCTGCTGGGTAAAAAAACATTTTGTAATGTGGGACTAATGTAAACTAAGATTTTATTAGTTAACATAAGAAAGGTGTAGGGCACTCCGGGTACTCCGGTTTCCTCCCACAGTCCAAAGACAAGCATGTTAGGTTGATTGGTGTCAAAAGTGGCTTACTAAAGTTACTAAAGTGGCCCTAGTGTGTGTGTGTGTGCCCTACGATGGATTGGCGCCCTGTCTAGGGTTGTTCCTGCCTTGCGCC
>JAOTRJ010000009.1:20133154-20153874 GCA_028564905.1 Leptodoras praelongus | reverse complement strand
GCGACCTGGGAAATTTCTGTGTGGAGTTTGCATGTTCTCCCCGTGTTCGCGTGGGTTTCCTCCGGGTACTCCGGTTACAGTTGAAAACTGTAACATTGAACCTATTTTGAATTATTAAACATGTATTTAAACCCATTTCATCAGGCTCCAATCTTTTCAAAAAGAATGATAAGAATGGCCTTCTTAGCTGCCATTACCATGTGTTGCAATGCTTGCATAACACAACAGGGTGTCCAATGCACCACTGTTTCCATTTAAATAAATATGTGGCTACACTTTTATCAGGACCGAATGCAGCCCTGCTCATTCATGCTATTATTCATTCAGGCAAACATGTGGCAGCTATGACCATGTCATGGTAATTGGTGCCCAACAGACTGCTTTGACGAGTTCACACTCTAGAATTTATACAGAATGGTGAAGAAAAAAAAGCCCATTGTGCACAGACAGCTATGAAGGAGAAAATGCCTTGTTGATGAATGAGATCAGAGGAGAAAGGCCAGAAAGGTTCGAGTTCACAGGAAGGCTATGATAATTCAAATAACCACTCTTTACAACCATGCTTAACAGAAAATGCAAGGTTTTTCCTGTTCAGAGCTCTTATTAAAACTAGTCGCTTATCTTCTCTTCAGTTTCATCTCTCTTTCATTCTTAGTTCAGATTACTTCTGACTACAAATCTTGTTATAAAATGTACATTTCTAATTTTGTCATGTCATCTTCTTTTTGCAAATTTGCAAAAAAGGTTCCAAATCTATGTCCATGACTGTAATTTCCTTCTTGTTTAACTCCATGTTTAACTGTTATCATACACCCCTGCATCTATCTTTGGAATATATGTCATCGCCGTCACTTTGCCATGATTTTAATGAGTCCTCATCTTCTGTATCTTCTGTCCAGGTGCCTCAGGATGAGTGGAGTGGTTACCCGGGAATCGAGAAGAGTGAGGAGATCCCATGTCGGCGGATGCGCAGCAGCAGTTATGTGAAAGCCATGGGGGATGATGAGAGCGGTGACTCAGACACCAGTCCCAAAGCGTCACCTCAAAAATCCGTCCGTCCTGATGCTCTCGTTCTCAAATCTGCCATTCACAGACCTCATATAGACAGCCAAAGGTAGGACTGACCCAGATGTTTCTCGGTCCAGATAAAGCAGACAAATGCTGCTGAGTCTTATTAGGATTTGATTTACGCTTTCATGCCAAAATCAGTTGTCTTTGCTGTGTCTGCAGATGTAGAGTATGGTTTGACAAGGCTGTTTTTCTTGTTGGAGGTTAAAGATAAGTTCGGCATAAGGTGTTACAGAGTAGCCTGAGGAGGCATGTTATGGTAGGCATTACAATCATGTCTATCTGAGCTGAGAGATCTGTCTGGTAGCAGTTTGTTGCCCAGACTAACAGTTTCAGCATCCTGAATGTGATAGGGAAATACTTACTGTGAAATTTACACTGAAGGCAATGTGTTTCTATAATTATATACAATTAAATGCACATGTGTTATTAGATATTAGAAAAAGGATATTCAGCCTATACATAATGCATGATGTTTGTTGTTTCTTGTTGCCTTTCAGATGGTTGAGTTTGAATTTCTTTCAGTGAGACCTGCACTGGGATTACAACTGTGCAGTGATGGATGCTTTTGCTTCTTAGAGCAAGCAGGCAGACATTGTTCGCTTTAGTATATGTACAATTATGAAAATTGTTGTAGCCACAAACCATGCAGGTGTTTGCATAACTGAAGGACATGCTGTTACATTAGGAAGACATCTTATATGTTAGGGAAAAAGTATTTCCCTAAGCTGGATTGGATACTTTGATGCAAGTATAAATGTTTTCATTCAGAAACCCCAATATTTATGCCATGAATATTAATGCCTATTAACCAAGCTTACAGTGTAGCTTCAATCCCTCCAGATGGAGAAATCCCTCAAATGCGTGAAACGTAATGGAGAAATCCCTCAAATGTGTGAAACTTAGGCTGTTGAGGGCTTATATAATGGTGCTGCTGACTGGGATGGATCGTTATCTGACCTTGCTGCATGTGCTGGGTGGAGATATTTTTATGTAAGGTTGCAGTCTGCAGGATATTGAAGCCTAGTTGGTAATTTGTCAGCAGTGACTCATCTGAATATTTAGTAGATCGGAAGTGACATGAAACAAACCAAGAGCAATCCAGCTTCTCTGCCTCCCAAGATCTCACAAGTCTGCTAAAAACAGCAGGATACTTTAGGAATGAATTCACCTAAATGATGACCTTGCTTGCTATGTGTACTTATACTTTGTGTGCCTACAACTCATAAATGCGTAAATGGGAACCTAAAAAAGTTAGTGATTTGGCCTTATTGCCTTGTAAATACATTCCGGAGGATGCACGGATGTATTATAAAGAAAAGAATGCAGTCTATTACGACAGATGGAGAGAATGTGCTGCACAGTCTGGGTTTGACAGAATGAGTTGTTTTAAAACCAAATCACTGCTAAGTACCAAAAATAATTCAGACCAAGCTTTCTCAGATGATGCATTATTGTCTAATTATCACCAAACTGGTAAAACATGGATTATTCATTGTAATCGCTGTTAAACAGAAGTCAGCCAGCAGTTTTAGTGCGAGTTGAATGGCTGTTGGAAATATGTAAGGAACTGTCTGATCCAGCTATTGTCTGAATTTAAGAGTTGATAAGGTCAAGTTGTTGGGAGATGTTAGTTTTCTGAGCACTGATTGCAAACTCACTTTTGTTAAACCCAGCTACCTTTTGTTTGCTAGTATTATAAAGTATTATAAATGCTGTCTGAGTTCGGATTGACCTTGGTGTTTCCTTGGCCTTCCGGCTGTTTATTCCTCAGAACTTTCCTTTTCTTGCTATACCATCGTATACTGTATATACTGTATAATCACAGTATATTCTGTATACTGTATAATCGCATTCCTTCAGTCCAATGTCTATGTCTGAATGCTGTGTCCCTTTATTAGTCCTTGTGGCTAGGATTATGTAAGTGTACACATGGAACTAGGTATCTAAGCTCAGCTAAGTGCAAAGATGCCTTGTTTATTTTCAATTTTCAAAACCTTTTACAAGAAATCAGGTTGGTGAAAAATAGTATCATGGCCTGCAGTTGCCTGCTTGTTCCCTTCATTTAGCCAAGGCTACCCCTTGCAAACAACAAGAGATTTGCGTCCCCATCCCGGTGTGTCTCTGGACCCAGCGGCCTCCTACAACCCTCCCCAATACCGCTCTCGCAACCAGAGCTACATGCGCGCAGTCAGCACCCTCAGTCAGGCAAGCTGCCTCAGCCAGGTGAGTGTGAGCAGGTTCTCATACACATTTCAAACATTGGTCTGGATACTCTAGAAACATTTATTTCTAATGAATCAAGATCAAAATAATCTCCAGTCTGAAATGCATTCAAACCTCCTACATGTGAACTGTTAATTACACTCAGCATGGGACAGAACATTCCATTGCTTTTGGAGAGATATGTTAAAAAGATCTGTCTCGCTGCTCCTGATCCTGAGCGTGGACTTGAATGTTTTTCCCATGCTAATAGGTGGATTGGCTATGCTAAAAGTGCCACAGGTATGAATGGAATGTATTTGTGACTGTATCTGGTACCCAGTGAATCACTAGCATCCCGTCCAGGGTGTATTTCCTGCCTCACACACAGTGTTCCTGGGCTAGGCCCCAAATACACCTTGACATTGACCAGGAAAAAGTTCTTACTAAAGGTGAATGAAGAAATCAGTTAATAAATCAACCAATCAGTGTTTAAAAAACTTGCATAAACAGGGAATCTTCTTTAAACTACAGTAAACACACAGAATAGTCCTGTCCTAGCCTCTTGGAACTTATCTTAACCTTCTATTCTTCACTGAACAATCCTATGCTGCAAAAATCATGAATACATGAGCACATAAATTGATAACCAAAGGCTTCTATGACATATAAGTGGACTTTTAGAACTTTTGCACAGTTGATGAATATTTGTACTTCCATTTTAACATAGGTTGCATTATATATTTGTATTGCATGTACTATGTACATAAAATTACTGATCAGTTCATCAGCATTAAGCATGCCTTCTTATAAAAAACTCAGAATGAAGCTAAATATAAATTCAATGGAGATTAAAAAGTTACTATGACAAGTTTATTTTTTCCTGGATTGGGTTGATATTTGCATGCAATTACTTAGATACACAATATACAAGAGTTAGCAAACAGCTTGTATGTGTTGATGAGCAAGATGATGGAGACATAAGGTCTGTTTTGCCAAGATGCATTTTGTATAATTTTAGTCTTTCTTTGGATTTCCAATTGGATTGTTTCAGAGTTAGCAGTGTATCAGTAGTACTGCTTTGGATGGTGTGTAATGGATTCAGTTTCACAGAATTAATGGATTTTGTATCCGGGATGAAGTAGAGACAATCTCTTTAAAAGCTGGAGAGGACATGCTATGAGTGGTTCCTGTTAATGTCAGGAATGTAGTTCTTCAGGAATAGCTTCTGCTGCTTGATGCATGTATTTGGTGTTTAATCACTTCTTTCTTCCAAGCAGAGTCTTCAAACATGCTTTTCACACACCACTGACTTGTATTTAGTATGCAAATATTCTTCCTATAATATTTTTCATTCTATGTTTCAAAGGGATTACTGCTGAAAGGCTAAATGTGTCGATTCCATTTTCCCTCCTGCTAACACTCCTTTGTATTTATTGTGCAAAGGGGAAGAATCAAAGTGAGAAAGAAAAAGGAAGAGGAAAAATTAAGGACTGCTATTCCTGTTTTTGTCTCTCAGGTGAGTGAGACTGAGGTCAATGGCCAGTATGAGTCAGTTTGCGAGTCCGTTTTTAGTGAAGTAGAGTCTCAGGCCATGGAGGCCCTGGACCTTCCTGGCGCTTTCCGCACTCGAAGCCACAGTTACCTGCGTGCAATTCAGGCTGGGTATTCCCAAGATGACGACTGCTTGCCTTCAATGACATCCTCCACTGTCACTTCAACTCTCAGATCCACAACAGGTAAACCGCCCCTCGATTCCAAAAAGAGAAAAAGGGGTTTAAGAGCACATATCCATCATACCGTCCGTACATCCTATAACATACCTACATATGTACAGTGGGGAACCCTTGTGCTTGAGAGATGCTGGGATGTGAATGTTCCTGGTCAAGTCCTGTCCTTTTGTGTTCATTTGCTTTGACCTCTTTGTCTAAGTGTTCAATGGCAGATGTCTGTGACTGCGTTTTTTGCAAGACTGATGCATTATCCAGTCCAGTGATAACATTAACTTGGCAAGTTCAGTTTCTCCTAAAGACAGAGCATGCTTTCTTTATTTTTTTTTCCAACAGGAGTCATGTTTCATCATTTTGAGAACATGACAAAAAGTTTAGGATATAGAAAGATAGAGAGTTGGGGAGGGTGGTCATCAGCTGGAGACAGAGTATAGGTTAATGCAGTGGCTTTACTTTATGGCTTTACTTTACTTTATGAATATTAACACCATTAACAATGGTGTAACCTGCAGCTACCGGGGTGAGAAGCTTCATCTCAATCCTCCAGTACTGGTTGCACAAAGTAATTACAAAATATATATATATTATACAAATATTCACAGAGAATCATGACTAAAACAATGTAACCTGTTTCCATTATGATATGATGTGAATTGTGTTCCTCCATGAGCATCATCAATGGTTCTTTGTGCAAACAGTGCCACTCCCTGAACACACTCATTAATGGTGCATCTGTGTACATTCCAAGTATAGCTATGAACCCTATTGAAACACTCTTTGATTATTTCAATATTCACTGTGAAATACTGTAATCCAACTGGATTTTCTTTTCTGTATAAATAGGTCTTTTAACGCACCTTGGCTTTGTTCAGTTTGTTTGTTCAATCCAAATGAACTTTGTAGTGAATTATCTGTTTATACTTTTTGATGTGGGTTCCTGTTTTTCTTTATTCACCTGTTTTTTTTTTTCCAAATGGAGTTTCTTTGATTGGACCTTTTTATAAAACACCACTGGTTTAATCTGTCAAAACCATCAGAACCGACCAAGAGACTGCAGCATCTGAGGATTAAGGAGAGTTTCCCAATCCCACCGTCATACCCTGCTGAAGCGCTTTCACCCTACAACGCTCCCTCTCGACCTTTAACGTGTGTGGAATGGGTCACGTTTATCTGGTTTATTCTGGTATATAACACTTATATAATTACACAAACTGGGTCCCTCTTTGGCAGCAAATTGTAAAGGGAGCTTTTGAGACATCCACATGCTTTGAAACATGGTTTGTATCTACAGTAGTAGTGCAATAATAACTTGACAGCTGATAGTATAGAAGCTAAAAAGATAATTTAATCATTTTTTAATTTTATTTTATTTTCCAATAGTGTCTGTAGTGCTTCATTATATACACAGGTCCAATTAGTCCATATTTAAAAAAAATCATAAAAATCTGACACTCAGACAACTCCTCTAGCTCTTGGCCAATTAATACAGAATGTGTGCAGAATTAATTTAGTTCAAACTGTTTTGTTCTGTTATGTAACGTCCCAGTAGCACCTCTTTGGCGGCAACAAATAAGCAGAAAGCTTTTGGGTACCTTATAACACGAGACGTGTGAAGATCAATTAAATTCTTGATTTTCCTATAATGCCTATAGTGCCACGTTGTAGTTGTGAGCAGAATTAGGAGCTGAAAAGTTTGTATAAGCCCTCAGTTCGGAGGGAAGGAAAGAAACAGAGCCTCTCCTTTGGCTTGCCAACACTACACAAGGAGATCCAGAGGAAAAGAGCAGCAGGATAACTGTCACAGGTATTTTACTACCAACACGCATACATATATCTATGTATATGTGTGTTTTTACACTGCCTTCTTGACTGATTAGAGACTAGCCTCATGATGGCTGCCATGTTTTAACAGTAGATTAGGGAACACAATGATTGCCCCAAAGCAAATTGATTCAAGCTCTATGACAAATCTCTAAAGAACTGGCAAAACCCAAGAGGTTCTTGTACTTGGGGATAGAAATGGGAATTGTGAGCTGTTCACAATCAAAGATTTATGGGTTTCATTTTTTTTATTTCCATTAGTATACTGTAAAGATTTGGATCCTTAAATTGCCATTGGTGCAAAAAATGATTTTGAGTTCCTTTGAAACTAAAATATATACAGTATATTGCTGGTGTGGACGTTTTCAGCTGTGTAGGACAGTGGGATTGCAGCCTCTCCTGGTGCAGCCCTTGTAGGTCTTGCTTCATGCTCTTTTTACACCCTCACATCTCCACATGGTTTGCTTTACATTGAAGGACCTAATATGTTCAATAGGGTTCATATCTATTACTTGGGCCACTAACTTGTGATTGTTCGATTGCCTTTTCATCTTTTCTGTTGCACAAAAAAATCTTTAAAAAGTCTTAAAATCTGATGCCAGTGTTTAAATGGATGTTATAAAAGATTCAGCATTTAGCAGAAATCTTTTGATTTTGGCAGAATGATCTTTATGAATCATTATGAAAATGGTAACAGTGATGATGACGGTGATGATGGCAATTGCCAAGGGACCCCTTCTGTCCCTTGGACTCATGAAAAGATGGAAAGACATTTGGAGGCTAATGCTTGACAGGAGCGAGAAGGCAGTGTAAACACACAATACAAAGCCTACAGTATGTGAGTAAAACCAGTCACACATCACCATTTGTCAGCAGTGGCAACATGAAGCCCTGTGGTTGACGGGTAATGCACAGTCATAAAACCGCTTTATAAAACGAAGACTGTAAGACCTAGTGCTGATCTGTAGTTATAGAAGATCTACACAGCACTGATTGCCAACAGTCATGCATTTGCTTTGCCTCCACTGGGAACAACTAAACACAGAAAATGTTACTCTGTATAAAACATCTGGATCCTCCAAAAGATGCTCCTTTCCATAATTGTTCCATAATTGTTGCTAAACAAATATTGTTATTAACATTAGAGCACTGGTATATTCACCTTACAAAACAACTGAACAAAATGCAGGTTCTACCAGGTTAAATATGGCTACATGCTGTAAGAAATCGTATTTTATTTATTCCACCTCTAAATTTTGTTACTCAAAAACAAGACTCCACAGCCTTAAATGGCTTGAAGTAGCCATTTATATGGTTACATAACTTGGGTCAATGGGCTATGTCAGAGACATACATTTGGAAAAAACTACTTCAATAATTGTAGCTATTGATTTGCATGTCAATAATTGGAGCTGATGACAGAAGTGTTTGTGGAGAGTTTTTACTCACATACTACAGGCATGACTAGTTCTTTTATTTTTGCTGTACACTGAAGACGTTTCAGATCAAAAGATGAATATGAGATGATAGATCAGAATTTCAGCATCTATTTCCAGATGCATTAAACAACTTAGAACATGGCACCTTTTGTTTGAACCCACCAATTTTTGAAGTGATCAATATATTGAATCATTTGACTTACAGGAGTTTCTTGTTGCCCTGAATATCTACTCTCGGCTTGAGCCCTGGGATTTGATATTAAGATCTAATGCATGTGAACGACTACTGCACGAGAGATCTGCCTAGGGGAGAAAGGCAAGCAATTTTGTAAATGAGAAAAGAGGGAAAATTAATCAGAGCCATTGCACAAGCATTGGGTACAGCCAATACAACAATTTGGAATGTCCTGAAAAAGAAAGAACCCACTGTACTAACAACCAGGCATGCATTAAACAGTTTGGTCAAGAAAAAATAGCAGTTGATGACAAATATTGTGAAAGAAAACCTCAAAACAAGACAGTGACAACCGAATACCTTCACAGGGCCTGGGTGAAGGTATCACAATCCAGCTTTTGAAGAAGATTTCACAAGCAGAATTATAGAGGCCATACCATGAAATGAAAACTACTAATCAGCAGTATAAATAAAAAAGCCAGATTAGAATTTGCTAAGAAATTCAGAGATGAGCCACAAAAGTTCTAGAACCAAGATGAATCTTTACAAAGTGATAGAAAGGCCTACATGTGGAGAAAGAAAGGATCTGCTTGTGACCCAATACATACATGCCCATCAAGTAAAGTGAAGGTAGTGTCATGGCTTGGGCTTGCCTGGCTGCTCCTTGAAGAAGATCACTAATCTTTATTGATGATGTCCTCCAGAACTCCTGATGGTAATAATAGAATGAATTCAGAAGTCCACAGACATGTTCTGTCTGAATTTACAGAGATTATGAATCCTATCTAAATGGGAAGAACTACATCATGGAGCAAGACAATGACCCAAAACACTGCCAACACAACAGATGATTTCATAAGGGGAAAGCATGCATTTCATCTCCTGAGGAGGAGACTGAAGGGAGAAACCCCATAAAACAAACAACAACTGAAAGAACCTGTGGTTCAAGCCTGGAAAAGTCACATAAAAGAAGATGCTTTGTAACAGTTTAGTGATTTGTCAACCCCATTATCTGTTAAAAAAAAAAGCTTCAAGTGAATTAACAAATGAGAGATTTCAGTTTTCATTGCATTTTAAGAAAGTGTTCCAACTTTTTTTTGGAAATGGGGGGTGTAAACTTGACTATCAGTTCCTATCATTTTGCATATCTAAAAGTGGGTGGTCTGACCAAAGGAGTCATTTTATGAGTAAGTATTTTAACTCACCAAAGATGTAAATATCAAGGAATGAAATGCTGACATTCTGATATATTGTCTCATATTCATCTGTTGAATTTATACTGAAATGTCTTCAGTGTGTAGCAAAAACAAAAGCATTAGCTTTTCTGTTCCAATACAATCAGAAGGGACAGGGATTACTCATAATGTTCAGGAGTAATCTGATTTTGGCACTTTGTTGCCCAAGTCCAAAGCTGTTGAATCCTCTGAATGTTCTTCTATCTTCATATTCAAATTTGTCTTCCAGAGGGCTATGATGCGATGGAAGGCACTTCTTTGTTAAATGAGGATATGATAGAAGATGATGACGGTGCTAGCTCCTCGGCTTACCAGGAGCTTGAGCGTTTTGAGAGAGAGAATGCTGCTCGGAGTCATCACAGCACAAGTTCTACTGTAACAGCTATCTCTGTGGCACCCACTACTTCTCCACCCATTTACCGCGTTCCTGCCCCAACACCCTCCATCCCTGAACCAAATGTTCCTCAGGCCATTCAGGCTTTTAAAGAATCAGCCAACATGGTTGCAGCTTTCAACATGCAATGGAAGGAGGAGATTGCAGCCATGCGCTTTGAGCTGGCTGAGCTGCGCCGGGATGTGTGCAATGAGCTCAAGACCTTTAATAGCAACTTTTTTAACTTCACGCAGTGTTATAACATGTGGACCTTGTGCAGGGATGCAGGAACTGGAAGCTCTACACAATCAAGTGAACGAGTGTCAGTTGGGATCCAGACTGGCAATAATGGTCCAGTCCAACAAAACACTGTGGATGTCTCAGTCATGTGCCAACCAGAACCGGTACCGTTTAACATTTTTGAGGTGATGAACCCTCCAAGGATTGAGATCACTGAGGGAACACCTGAGGGCCCAACAACCTCTAACAGCCCAACAAGCCCTGCAAGCCCGGTAAGTCCCACTGATCTATCAGGTCAAAGACCACTAGGGGAGACCAAGATGGACACCATCAGGAAGAAGAAAAGTCGTAGTCGACCAGGTGGACAAAGAAGCTCCAGTCTGGAACTTTGGTGCAGGAAGTACACTAGTGGGCCAATGTCATACCTGTCCCTATCATTCTGATCATGCTAATCATGCAATCCAATGAAACTCGGGAATTAATTTCCCTCTTAACCAACCCTGCAAACAGGGGCAAGGTACTGTCTGCACACATTAAGAGCCAGGGTGCAGTCCTTGTCCTTTTGCTCTATGCAGAGATGATTGCTAGCTAGGCATTTTTTTTACACTGAGATCAGGAGAAGATGCCACACTGGTGTACGTTAGGCTAGCTAAACCATCACAGAGTAATCCATTTTGCTGTGTTTTTTTCTTCATACATGTATATGTTTCCACAGATTTGACCCAAGAATGTGGCAAGCAATGCAAGGAATGTCATCTTCATCCAACCGTCTTCGTAATGCTCCGTCATTAACCACTAAGCTTCTCAATTGACTAAAGTATACATATGCTGCCCTTCTACAATGACATCCTGATGATGTGATCTAATCAAATAGGAGTTTACTAAATATGGCTCATTTAGCGTGTGAATGTTTAATTAGGACAACACATTTTCACTACTCTCATGCATTGAATCGGAACGGTCTTGTTTTAATTTATATTGTTTGGTCAAGATAAACATCTTAAACTATGTCCGTCTGAGTGCCATCAGGATTTTTCAGACACTACAGCACTTTGCCACTGTGGCGATGAAGTTACTGTGGATTATTATTATTATATCTTATGTCATAAATCATAAACAGTGTATCGCTGGGAGTTACTTAGCACACGATAATTTAAACATCAACATTAATGCTTCCCTCACTCTAAGCCTTTTACTGTAAACCTGAAGATAATGGAAAATAAGAAAAAAATGAAAGATTACTATTAGTGTTGGGATTAAAGTATGCTAACCTAGTGAATAGAGTTTTATTGATGGTTGCACATTTACAGTTCATATCCTAAATCCTAACCCAGTTAGTCCAGTTTACAATCTGAGCATATGCCACTCATGTGGCTTAATCCAAATTAAGCGGGACCAATTTTTTTTTTTTTTTTTTTACTTGCGCTAGACCATACAACACATCTTAAATGTATATGTAATTGGAATTAAGAACGGAAATTAATATAGATGTCAGATTATATTTTGTACTATATCAAAGAGACATGTAGAGATAGCTATGAAGGTAATTTCAAACTTCCCGAGACATTTCCGTCCCTGGGTATAAAATGCACAGGTATATTTAATGTTGTGCATACAAGGTTTATGTGCACAACCATATACATCTCCTGGAGTTATACTGTGAATCCTCTATGTAATATTTATATAATTTCATTCAAAAAGAGTAACCTATTTATAGAATAAAACAAACAGTAAAAGTAAATATCTAATAACTACGAGAAACATTCCTTAACATAAAATATATTTCTATATTTTTTTGGCTGTTCTGTTTTATGTAGTGTGTCTAAAGCAAAGACATTAAAAGATATATTATATGGTAACCTGAAAATCATAGTCATGCCAAAGTAGTTAGGAAGAAAAAGGTCTTCAAGCTGTGTTTCACCAAAAGCCGCTTTGTAGACTACGGATTTGCTAGGACATGATATCTTGGGGTACAGTAAAGTGTCTGTCTTACAAACATGCATGTTTTACAGTCCAACATTCAATGCTTTTTATTGTCTGTTTGTTGTTTTTTTTTCATTCATGCTGTCAACTACAACAGTATTTGGTGTTTGAGTTAAGCAGAATGCACACTACATAATTTTAGCCCCCATTTCCCTGTCTCTGAAACATCTTACTGTGACGGCTTGTGCCCATGACACAATTTTCAACAAAATTTTCAAGCATATTAAATATTCTTGGTGATGAATCATGTAGCATGAACACTGATGAGAATAAAAGCCAACAAGAGTCTAATAGAAAATGAAATACATTTACTGATATGTGCAGCAGATCCCTGAATCCAGTTTCTCATCCCTTAGAAGGGACTTAGAGTTCAAAATGCAAGCACAGTATCATTCTATTAGAAATGATCTGGCATGTCACACCAAAATGATTGTTAGGAACAGCAAAAAGAAAAACAAATTAGACATTAAATCCTGGTGGTGCCCAGTGTAACACAGCCCCCCATTGGTCCTTGATATCAGCATGTCCCCAACCAATCCAAAACGTTTTCCCTTTCCTGCTTTCCATGCAAAATATTACAGAAACAAGCACCACAACATCCAAAGTCACAAATGCTGCTTTTTAAGCTTAACTTAGAAATAGGAAGTAGGAATTATTGACCTCTGGGAATTCAAGGGACAAATTGACAAAAATATGGCCACTGCCATGTTCATCTTTTATTAGCAAAAATCTAGCAAGCTAACTGTGACGAATGAGTATACTTCAGGGACTAAAAAGATGATCTGTATGGTCAATGTTATAGATTTAACAAGTGAATGTGTCAAAATACTAGATACTATAAATAAATATATATATAAACAAATACTATAAAAAGCAAATACTAGTATATAAAGATATTTATTTAAAAGTAAAGAAGTGCTTCTTTGTTTACCTTTGATGCTGTGAGCAGCCATGTTTGACATTGTTGATGTTATGTGCTCAACTCGGGAACTGTCGAGGAGACCTTCCAGAACTTCCAAGTAGGAATTCCAAGTTAATGCTTATTTTTTTTGTAGTCAGACACCATCACAAATTCCATGTGACATGACAGAAAGCTTTGGGATTTGGGTATCAGTCATAATTTTTTGGGATTGTGTAGTATATGAGATTCATCTTCAAGTGACCCTGGAGTGTGCACACCCCTACATCCACAAAACAAGTGATTAAATTCATGCAGCCTGAACAGGACAGCGATTCACGGATTTGGAAAGTTGTGTAGTGTGCACCTGGCTTAAGTCTATGGACCTGGGATGTAGCAAAGCAGTGTAATTAAGGCCCAACTTTAATGCCAATGTGTTTTGAATAAACCAACTAGAAGCATTCTGTACCAAAAACCCCAAATATATTTGCTTATGTGAGTATTTAGCTCACTTAGCAAAAATGCTCTGGTGAGTCAGATTATAAGCCTTGCTATTGCTGTTATATAATGTTAATATATAATCCATATTTCTCATGGTGTATTTAAAATGTATTAATAATTCTCTCACACTTCCAGGCAAAACTGTTCAGTGCTGTTCAGAGGCTGCAGCTCAAGGTCTGCCTCTGAATATAATTAGTACATTAATTTGTGCCCCTACAATCAGAGAAGATGCTTTAACCAATACTCATCATGATATTAAATCTAAATTCAGAAAGCTTTTTTTTTTTATGTAAACACAACGCTAGGTTCCTCAGAGACATACATTAAAAGTATTATCAAGTACAGAAGCGATGTGGACACAGACTCCATACATATATGCAACAACAACAACAAAAACACTCTGTCGTGATAACTACAAACCAGAACTGCAATTCAGGCTACAAATATCATGCATACAAGCACTTGATTGAAACATGGTTTATTTCTGTAGACGTTATTTGTCCTTGTGGTTGTTCCTGCTGTTTTTAGCTCACTGCCATTATTCATTCAGTTTGCATCACTTGAGCACCTAATATTTTTTTGGAAATCATGAAATAAATTAATCATAACTTTGGAACTTTGTGCTGCTGTTGTGGATTTTTTTCCCTATGGAAGAAAAGCATAGATAGCTATACCCTATAAAAGTAATGTGTGTCAGTTAATTGCCATTTGAGGGTTTTTGCATTGAATTTATATTTGGTTTAAAATGTATTAAACTCTTTAGAGAATGAAAGACAGAAAGAGAGATAGGTTTGGTAACTGGGTAATGTCAAAAGGTGCTTCAGTGGTGTTCCAGAGTATAAACAGAGCACACCACTAACATGCCAAATGTTGGGTTGACTGTGAAGGCTAAGCCCATGATTTACAGCTAGTCAAATCATTCAGAACCTCTGGCAGTTCGTATATTCGTACGTATATACAGTATGTTATGTACATGATGCTGTATGTGTAGGAGTTTTATATGTTGTGTGTGTGTGTACATTGCTGACACTATCATATAATCGAGTGACCTACAATAATGGTAGCATAATAATAATTTGATATGATACAATTTGTTTGGATTTATTATTTTCTCATTGTTGCTTTGAACTGAATTCTTTCTTATTTGTATATACACTGCTGCAATGTATGCAGCCTGAAAATCACTACAAAAAAGAATCAGCACCACCAAGAACGTTGTAACACAATAGTAAAAGAAAATTCAAGCTGATTTCTTATTAAGTACTTAACTAATAAAGACAGCCATGTCTATATATTGAAAATCTGGAACTCACAAAGTTAGAATAGTCTTTATATTGCACCCATGAAATGGTAAACCTTGTATCCAGAAAGCCAAAGATAAATCTATAAAATGATATGTACTGTTGAGCAGAAATAATATAAATAGTAACAGAAAGTAGCCTCCAAATAATGTGACTGTTGATTGATGAATGCAGAGTAAATAGTTACATTGTTTATGGGCCAAAAGATTGATGACAGTGCAGTTTAAACCTTCCTGTGGTGTCGGTGACAAATAGAAAATATAATTGGGATTTCATTGATTTATATAACTTTATCTGGTATGAATTAGGGTCTGTAGGTTAAGAATGCTTTGCTCAGTCCAACACAAAATAATTCAACTAATAATATACTATAATTCTTCATAATAAAAAATGATAAGTAATACCATTTCAAAATGCAATACACATAAAAAGTATGTACATCTCAAAAATGTCGATTCTATTTATTTATTTATTTATTTCATTTTTTTTTACATTTGAAACAGACCTTTAATATTGATTACTGAGCATGAGTTTTGTTATTTTAAACTAAATTAAATTATTTTAGATTAAAGCATATATAGACAGAGCAGAATATTATATGAATTGCATAATTAAAATGTAAATGTCCTGTAATGATGTACCATGTGTCATGAACCTAACTTAAGGTTTCAAGGTTAAAATGAGATGTGTGTGGATGGTGTCCCATAGTACACAGATTGTTGTAATTTAATCTATCTGTAACTTTACTTATGTAATTAAATGTAACTGTACATTTTGCTTTGTTATTTTCTTTTATGTATTTATGTACATTGTTTATTGGATTTTCTTTTCAATATGGATTAATCAAGAGTTTTGTAAGAACAGGAAATGTTACAGACTCCAATGCTCAGCTATCCAATTTTGTCACCTACTGTAGCTTGGATTGTTGTTCTTGGTTGACAGGATTGAACCCTTATGCTGTCTTCTGCTATTGTAGCAGTCTGCCTCAAGGTTTGGCATGCTGTGCATTCTGAGTTGCTTTTCTGCTCAGCATGATTGTAAAGAGTGATTATTTTAGTTACTGTAGTCAGCTTAATACAGTCTGGCCATTCTCCTCTGACCTCTCACATTATCAGGGCTTTTACACCTAAACAACTGTTGCTCACTCGATGATGTCTGTCTGTCTGTCTGGTTATCTGTCTGGTTATCTGCTATCTCTTTTTATCTGTTTATCTATCTATCTATCTATCTATCTATCTATCTATCTATCTATCTATCTATCTGTCTGTCTGTCTGTCTGTCTGTCTGTCTGTCTGTCTTTATGTATCTGTCTGGATCTATCTATCTGTCTGTCTGTATCTATCTGTCTGTCTATCTGTCTGTCTGTCTGTCTGTCTTTATGTGTCTGTCTGTCTGTCTATTTATCTATCTGTCTGTCAGTATCTGTCTGTCTGTCAGTATCTATCTGTCTGCCTGTCTGTATCTGTCTGTCTGTCTATTTATCTATCTATCTGTCTGTCTGTCTATTCATCTGTCTGTCTGTCTCTATCTGTCTGTCTGTCTCAATCTATCTATCTGTCTGTCTGTCTGTCTATTCATCTGTCTGTCTGTCTGTCTGTCTGTCTCTCTGTCTATGCATCTAATTTTGGATCTTCTGTGTAAACTCTAGAGCTGTGTTTCCCAAAGTGTGGGCTGTGAAGTTACTGCAGGTGTGCCACGAGAGGTCATTTACAATAAATTCAGTTCTATAATTATGCTTGAAATTACCATAAAATATTTATGAAGAAATATATAAAAGAATACATAAAAAACAGAACGAATAAAACAAAGCCTTGCAATTTATGTTATTCTTAATTTGTTGAACCTATTTTGGATTCAAAAGATAAATTTATCTCATAAATCATAAAAAAAAAACATAAAATGCAGGGAATCATAAAAGATATATGTAGGGAAATACTTGATCTTAGTCTTGTGTTTTGATCAGAGTTGTGATTACATTTCTGGTTGGGCCTCAGAAGATTTTCAGATTTTAAAATGGGCTGCGGCATTCTTCAGTTTGGGAATGGCTGCGCTAGGGAATGTTGTGAAAATCCCAGCAGATCAGCAGTTTCTCAAATACTCAAATGCAAATCTGGCACCAACAACCATGAAACGGACAAAGTCACCGAGACCACTTTTCTTTTCCTCATTCTGATGTGAAACTTAACTGACTCTCTGTAGTTGATCAAAAACAGATTGCCATATTAATCCTGATGATTCATATCATATTTTATTATTTTATTAAAGATTTCCCCCCTAACAGATGTAAAGATACTTGCAGACACATTTCTTGGATACCTGTGCTTTTACTACATTATACTAAATAACACAGTATTGTAAATAATTCAGTAACTAGTAAGTTACTGACTTCCCACTTATGTTTTGTACAAAACCCTTCAATTACTAGAATTTCAATGAAATGTGGTATAATTGTACTTTTTTGCCAGGCATTTGGGAAATGGTTTGTGTAAAAGTGCTGTAGCCGGGTCATGTGTAGTACCATAATGGCAGAATGTTTTTTTTCTGTTTTTATTTATTGTATGTTTTGTATGTATTGTATGTATTTTTTTTCTTTCTCTCTTCTCTTCTATCTCTGATCTCATTTGTCTTTCTAAGGTTAAGGTTAGAAATGATATGTGGCATTAAAACTGAAAATAAGTAGGTACATTTTGCATTAATTAGGGCCTGTTTAGTTATATGTGCAGTTATTAGCTATGGTGAACAGTTAAACTGCTGTCAATGGTAAACTATGGTATGGTAAACCATTAAACATATAGATGGTAGTTCAGTCACTAAGGCTTTGTGCCTCCAAAGCAAAATTACTTGTCTCAAGTCACACATTCTAGTTTTAATATAATCTATCTAGTTGGGTGACAAATTAAAGGAAAAACCAACACGTTAGTTAGGGGTTGGGTCAACGTGAGCTGCTAGAACAGCTTCAATGTGTCATTCTGCAAATTTACAGATGTTACATCTTTTACAAAAGATGTTACCTTGAATGGTGTTGATGATGGTGTTGGGGAGTGGTGTCAATCAAAATCATTTTCATGCTGGCCAAATAGTTCAGTGAAGCATCAACTGGGATGAAAATTTCATTTACTTAATATTTTCTTTAATTTGTCGCAAATCTACAGGTCATTATTATTTAAGCTGACACCTTTTATAAAGGCATTTAAGATGAGCTCAGGTGTTCTTTGGCAAAGTAACTCAATTATGTTACTTAAACTCAGGGTAATAAAAAAGGAGGAAGGAAGGAAGGAAGGAAGGAACACATGAATGAATAAATATTTTCAGATTAATATAAATCAATCATTTACTTTTATTGACCAGATTCTTTTGTTTAAGGTTTTAGTTACTGCAGTTGAATTTGATCTTTTGTTCCTTTATACTGTATGTATATAGTTTTAATTTAATAATCGTCTTTGATTTTATGTCGAAAGAAAATGCAACAGAATATGAATGTGTATAAAGTAGAAACACAATCTATTGTAAAAGTCTTAATAAATCTTAAAAGTCTAAATAAATTTGACATTATCATTGTAATGGGGTTCATAGCTACACTGTTGTAATCAGTTCCCAGCATGCCTTAAGAACATTACAGATTCTGTATGAATGAATGTTATTTTCTGTGTCACATTGAAAGTTTATTTCTTGGGGAGAGATTATGTCATTATTTTTATGAAACCTTGTAGGTTACTTGTAGGTTAGCTATGGGGTGCTGACTGCACAGAGCTTTATTATTATTATTATTATTATTATTATTATTATTGTTTTAATTTGTTATAAAGGCAGGATAAAACCTAACTTAGTAATATACAATGCTCCTACTGCATGCTAGTTTTTTATTGCCAGCTAAATGTTTGGTAAGATATGTTTAGCTAATTCCAGGTAAAATCACACTTGATTTTATCTAGAAAAACAATTTTATCTAGAAAAATCCAAGTATGATTTTCAAGTATATGAATATAAACCCTAATCCTGCAATTCTACATCTTTTCCAATCTATAGTTAGCCAAAGCTAGTTTTTATTGTCAATTTGATGCTTGCTAGTAACAGAAGTTTTGGAGAGATAGAAGTTTTGAAGAGCATACTTGCTTTTCCATTTGTGTTCTTATGATAAGATAAATGGACAAATTTAAAAGAATACTGAAGAAGAAAATAAGATCAGGCTAATTAAAGTTGAAGGACTGCTTGTTCATATTTTCACTGATTGAACAAAGTGTGTGCCTACAATATGATATTCCAGGAACTTTCGCACTTTTTTTTATTATCAGTGTTACCATTTCAAATTATAGAGGAATGGTGACTTTGTATGTGCAGTAACATATGTAAGTCTGTAATACACTGTTTTTAGCTTCTCCATTGGCCATTACCTTATTTTTCAGAGCATCATCATCATTTAACTTCCTATTCTTTATATTTTAATTATTTAATTTACATTAACAGCCCAGTGTTTTTTTATCTTTATATAACAAAATCAAGCAGAAAAGGTTATACAGAATAAGAGCATTTATAATTAACTAAATATGCAGCTATTTTAAAAATAAGATCACAACAATTTTTATAACCATCATTAACAGTTTTTAACACTTTTTAAAAGCCAGAATAAAAAATGAATTGACACTTTTGCAACCCAGTAAACTCTTTATAAACTCTATTATAAGGTAATGCCCAGTTTTGATAGGGATATCATTTATTGTGTGACAGTCTTTCAGTTTTTATTATTATGCTGCAGGAAATTATTTCAGGGATTTTTATTGGTTATTTAAAGTGTTGTTTAACAGTCGTTTGTGTTGGATTCAATAAAATGTATTATGTTTTCTAATTTCTTCTTTGTGTCTATTAATATCCAAACATCCCTAAAAGAAAAAAAGTAGTTTTGCACTGGGATGTAATCTATATGCTGACTTGTCAGAATTATTTGTTTTCCATCCAAGAAAAGTGAATTCACTCTAATCATGGGGGCATCACCACTGTATGTATATATGTATGTTGTCCACAAAACACCTATGTCTATCATCATTTATTTCTAAAATATTTGAATTCCTCCAGGCCAAATTGGGCTCAATTTGACTAGTGAGACTTTCGCCTTGATAACCATTAATCCACTCATGTATGTATTCATGTCTATTCACTCAACATATACGTCATTACGTTTCAACTATTTTATATTGCTACAGTAATCACAAGGCCTAACTGTTCTGTACTCCTGAACACAGCCAAACCTTAAAATACACCTTCAAAGAAAACATTTCAAGAAGACTGGTTTAGCCATTATATTGATCTTAAATGATCTCAAACATCAGGCTATTTTATGAAACACCCTAAATGCCACAATGCATAAAATATGGACTCAAGAGGCTTATTAATAGTAGATATGTCAACATACCCCTGTTTTTTTAGTATATAAAATTATAAGGTAAATCATGTCAGATTTTTTACAGCCTTAATGTGATATAGCAACCAAATACATATACAGTGTATATATTAAAAGGATAAACATTTAAACTCAATTAAGTGATTCTTATTAACCCCAAATAAAGCAGTCAGCTGTTTCTGTAGGATTCTCTTGTTCTTTTGTTTCATCCAACTGCTTAAGCTATGGTCAGCAAAGAGCTTAAGCATGTGCAGGGTCAGTCAGTCAGTCATTTTCTGTACTGCTTATTCCCAGTTACGGGGTCACGGGGGAGCCGGTGCCCAGCTGGCAACTCTGAGCGCAAGGGCAGGAACCAACCC
>JAOTRJ010000009.1:20034581-20051942 GCA_028564905.1 Leptodoras praelongus | reverse complement strand
TATATGGATGTAATGACTCCAATTTTTCTGGTGATCAATTTCCCATAGCTCTGTAATTCTTTGTAATGTATTTTTTTATACATGTCCAAGATGATTTGGTGTGGTAAGAGCAGAAATACACATTGAACAAAACGTAATCAAAAATGGTAGGTCAGGTCGGCAGACTAGTCTCTGATTATTGTAGCAAACTGAATTGTTGTCAGTGCTATAATCCTGTATTCCTGTCCTCTACAATACCTTCTCTAGAGCAATACAGAGCTACCAATCACCAACAAGAACATACTAGCAGGTAAAGGAAAAAAACAAAACAAAAAAACTTTAGTGTAGTGGAATGCATGTCGGTGTATTCATGTGTGGATATTTTTAGCATCTGAGGATCAGTACAGCATTTTTTCCACACTGATATAGAAGGAAAAACAAAGAAATGAATAACTCAAATAGGGACACTAAATACCAAATGTTAACATTAGGTATATATTACTGTATTGAGTCTATTAGAGCAATAGCTTATCGTTTAAATTTCTAAAAAAAAAAATTAAATGGCAGAGCATACATTATTGAACATCCATATAATTTAAACAACTAAAAGCACATTTCATTTTCATGCATAGTTAACCGAATACAGTTTCTGCTACTCAGATCCACTCAATACTTCTACTACCACAGAACAACAGCATATTATTTCTGGTGAGCTTTCAGAGAATCAGATGTGCACCAGACTGTAGTAAAACATTGCCAAGTTAAAAAAAAGTCCCTTGTGGCCCCCTACTTAATGATTAGCAGCTCCTCCATTTTTTAATCACCACAGTAACCACTACCAGAAGCAAATTTGCATGTTTCATGTTTAACGTCTTTTCTTCAGTGACTTTCCCCCCAGGCGAATTTTATTCACATTTAGTCTGACTGCTGTTACATTATTGAAAAGCAGAAAATAGTTTTCAGATAGCTCCTGTACTGTTATAGCAAGCACTCAAAAAAAAAAAAAAAAACATTTTCATGCTACAGCTAAACTGTAAATCTTTGCAGGTCTGATGCAGGTCTGGTTTCCAAATATCATATAGTTCATATACCAAGCAGGTAACATGTGCTTCATTCAAGACAGATGAAGCCATGCCATCTTTTCAAAAGGTTGCTTATGCACTACAGGGGCATCTGAACATGCATGGAGTAGAGCACTAACCGCCCTTTACCGCAGACAGGAGCTTACAGACATCTGTGACTACTGTTCTGATTGGTAGGGGAGAAAAATGGCAATACATTCCAGTTAGAAAGTAGAGCCAGAGATGTTCTTCTGGACTCCCGGATAGAAAAATGTAATCAGGTGTGAAATACGTAGGTTTGTTTCACAACATTATGCCCTGAAAAACATCGGACATTATTTAAATTAATGTGATCACGTGAAAATTAATGAACCATGCAAGAAATATAGGAAAAATAAAATGACTTGCCCTATATGTAAAAAATCTGAATGTTGAATTGTGAGAAATCAAATTATATACAGTACTAGTAGTTATGTGAAGCGGCTATACTGTAAGTTAATGGTTATGGTGCTGTCCAGAGAGAATTGTATTCTCCCAGTGATGTGTTGATAATTCCCAGGTGGATATTTTGCCCCGAGAACTGCAGAGTAAGCTTTAAAATTTCTGAAGAATATATAACCTTGGCAGTTTTCTCTGACCATATGTCCACTGTAGACTCAGATTCCTATTCTTGGCTGACAGGAGTAAGGTCTTCTGCCTCAAGGTTTGCTCAGTGCATTCTGAGATGACTTCTGCTCACCACGGTAAAATAAAAGAGCGGTGATTTGATTTGCCATAGCTTTTTCTGTCAGCTTTAACCAGTTTGGCAATTCTGATATGACCTCTTCCATCAGCAGGGTGTTTCCACCCACAGAACTGATGATCACTGGGTGCTTTTTGGTATTTGCACCAATCTTTAGAGACTGTTGTGCATAAAAATCCCAAGAGAGCAGCAGTATCTCAATGAAATACTCAAACCAGGCTGTCTGGCACCCACAGCCATGCCATAGTCAACACCCATGACACATTCGTCACATTTCCCCCATTCTCTTTGGCTGATTCCTATTAAAGTGGATGGTTAGTGTGCGTATGTACAATTATCTACATTTATGCAATATATTATAGAATAAATACTATAAATTCTTTTAAAAAGTGGAACAGTCTATTTTTCCTTTTCAGAACCTCTGTTTTGTTGTTGTTGTTGTTGTTTTTTGTTCCAATATCACAGAGCTGTGGTATTGCTGAACTAGGTGAGAATATATGACACATCTGGATGCCAGTGCCGAGATCCCAGGGGACAAACACAGTCATTTGCAGCAATGATGAGAAGAACAGCCCCCTGAAGTGTTGAGCAGCATATGGCCTCATACACAGAGAAATCTTCACCTTTGGGGTAGAGATTATCACCTCTTCTGCAATCTTTGCCTGAAGGACTCTTCTTTCAGCAGTGCAGATTTGCAGCTGGATCCCTTCCTTTCATTCTGGATGAAACACTTTCCTGAAACGCTTCCTTTTCATTCCAAAGATCTCCAAAGATCATATTCATGTTGATCATATTTTATGCAAACGTACAGAAAAGACTTTTTTCACGAATGCTGTAAAAGCAGCCCTTTTCTGGTAATTTGTAAACATGTTACAGGGTCAAACCGGATGTTAATGTAATTTCTGGTGATTTATCTCTTCTGTCTGCTCGGATCCTTGCATGTTTGATAAAGTACATGGCAATTTATGTTAAAATGCCCCGATGTGTTCAGAAGTACTTGATGCTACAGTGCAATTATAAATCATAGCTTATAACCTATAAACTAAGGGATAAAAATGTTTTTACGTTTAACACCTAGAGGATAATTTGAGCAAGTTAGGACATTTAACCCTTGTGTAGTCTTAACATTCAGTATACTCCCTTTGTCTAAGGGTCAAATATGACCCACTTACACTAAACCCCTAAAATAAAGCAGCTTAATTGAATTTTAAATCTCAAATCTATTTTGCACAAAGAAACAAATTTTACTTGGTAGAAACTGTGTAATATTTGAGATTTTCCTTTGTAACCTTCCTGGAAGATTGCATTTAATCATTGGGGACACAACAGCACCTTTATAGCCTCTGACTGCATTCCCCGTTAGTAAACAATGCTTTTAAAAAATGCTGATTTTGTCTGAAATTTTGTTTATTTTGTATGAAATTGTTTTTATTGCATCTGGGAATTTCAGTCATGTGTGGGGTCATGGGGGAGAGATGGTACACATTCACAAGAAAGTTCAATCAGTAGCACATAAAGTAGTGACAAAGAGATTTTATAACCGCCAGGTTGAAAATGACAATCTTTGTACCCTGAGGGTGAAGAGCTTTTTTGTAAATATTTAAAAATGCAACGTTTCACTTTTTCTGTCGTGACCGCAATATTGCTGTCAAAGTTTCAAGTTGACAAAAGATCATTTAGAGATTTTTTTTTCTACTGGCAAACATAATTGAGGCTCAATTTTTACCCATAAGACAACACAAGGGTTAATACATACGCATAGGTCTGTGATGTAAAATAAAATATCAGGTATACAGAAGTCTCTTATGCCAAGATCCATATTTGTGCATTAAATTATCTATAATTTACTCTACAGGTAAATGTTTAATAATAGCGCAAGTCGTTCTACATTTTGTGACCCCATTATTTTCTTCATTATTCCCTTTTGACAGTTTGGTTGAAAGTGAATCAGCAATGTAAATGTAAAAATTACTGGGGTTTCTATCAGCTATCATTGCCCTGGCAGGTTTCACCTTTTTTCTTTGGCTATATGCTTCCCTGTGTGCTGAAGCAGGAGTTGCATAGTGATGCAGTGCTGTCTTTATAACAGTCTGACTCCAGGTCAAACAGGCCAGACAGACAAATTTTAATTGATCTTGCTACTACAATGAGACTGTCTCTCATGTAACCAAGACGACAATTCTTATGATACCTTTCCACTTATATAAAAGAGAAACAAGAAGGGATTGACTAGCTTTCATATCTGACATGATAGTGTCTTCCTTTTATATCCTCTCCCCATGTGACTGATGATTCTCTTGATAAGATGCCTTGGTGCTGTGGAGGAAATGTGGTTGGAGAGAGAGACAGAGAGAAATAAAGAAAGGCGCATGCTGAGCTCTCTCACTCTTTCTCTCTCTCTCTGAACTAACTAGACTCAAAAAAAAAATCATGGGCAGAATCTCATGATCTGCTATTGTATGTGCTTCATCTTCTCTATGTAAACATTTACGTATGTGCTGTCATGCAACAATACAACTTTTGCTGCTCTTGCTAGTCACTACAACAAGGTTACTAGCATCTATCATATTAAAAGGTCAAAATTCTGCTCTAAACCTGTGCAGGTCTATAGAGAGATTAGGGTGTGCATGGACTCACACAGTTATGCATAAATCTGTTATTTGTTAATTCAATTGGACTTTATATAACCTAACCAACTGCTCCCTGGGCACCTTGGACAACCCCAGGCCAGTGTGCTCACCAGTGTGTGTGTGTACGTGTTCTTCACTGCACACAATACTTCATTTTCAGTTTAACTGGTAATGGGTGGTCATCAAGAGTATAAAAGGAACATCCACTAAAGGCTTAGACTTTGCAAACATCTACTGTTCATAATATCATGAAAAGATTCAGGGGTCAGTGGAACTCTTGGTGCGTAAAGGCCAAGGGCAGAAACCACTGCTGACAGTACATGACCATTGAGCCCTCAGGCGGTATTTTTTGGGAAACCGTCATGCTACCGTGATGGACATAGCCACATGAGCTCGGGGGTAAAATCACTATGACTTATAACACAGTCTGCAGCTGCATCAAGAAATGCAACCTGAAACTGCGTTATGTAAAGAGGAAGCCAAATATTAATTTTGCACAGCAACACCAGCGAGTTCTTTGGGCCCGAAGTCATCCGAGTTGGACTGAAAACAGTGGGAATGGGTTCTCTGGTCAGATGAGTCCATGTTTCAGCATGTATTTTGGACAAACATGCATCGCAACAAACATACGTTCCAAGATGAAAAAGACCATCAAGACTGAAAAGAGCAAACTCTAGCATCTGTGATGGCATGGGGGTGCATCTGTGCTCACAGCATGGGTGATCTGCATAGATATGTGAAGTTACCATTGATGCAGAGGCTTATACTAGTATTTTGGAAAAGCATATGCTGCCATCAACACATCTTTTTCCCAGGAACTCCATATCTATTTCAGCAGGCCAATACCACGCCTCGTTCTGCACAAGTTACAACAGAGTGGCTTTGTAGACGTATAGTGTGTGCTTGACCGGCCTGCCTGCAGTCCAGATCAGTCTCCTATTGAAAATATGTGGCACATTATGAAGAGAAGAATCAGATAACTGTGACCACGGACTGTTGAGCAGCTCAAGTCTTGTACACAACAAGAATGGGCAAAATTTTCACTTGCGAAACTGAAACATTTAGTATCTTCAATTTCCATATGATTAAAAATTATAATTAAATTAAAATGTAATGTGACCCTGTGGTAAACACGCCTCGGAGTGTAACAGGCATCAATTTCTAAACTTTATATAATTAATATTATACGTTTATATTTAACAAATAGAATCAAGTTCATCGTCTTTTCTTTGTCCATTTTGTCTGTTAAATAAAGCTGCAAGTGAATTAACAAATTACAGATTTCAGTTTTTATTGCATTTTAAGAAATTGTTCCAACTTTTTTGGAAATGGGGTTTGTACAATTATGCAACAAAAAAAAAACTCCTTTATTAAATACACCCAAGTATTTTATTTACCTCAGGAATAATCGTACTTAGCATAGACTAAAATATAGCTAAACCAATATTTATTTACTTTTATTAACACGTTTCTTAGTTAACTGTGGTGCGATTTTCCTTTTGTGAAATGTACCTTGTAGCGACTGTGTCATCTTTTCCTAATGTCTCTCAACAATAGACCCATTACCCAATGATATTATTCAAAAGAGAATCATATTTTTTTAATATCAGGACAATAGAATCCTTATTGAATACAGTACATGCATGTGTGATCTTGCCAGTGTTTGTGTTATACTTATGCAATCAGATGTAAACTATGTACTCAACACCCAGTCTGTACAGTATGTCCACATGCTCTACTTCAGCTGTACCCATCATTCTGCAGTGGAACAGATTCCCCCGACCATCTTGCGTGTTAAATGACTTGTGGTGGTGAATCCCAGTCCCGTTTCCATACACACTCCCTGGAGCTATGGCATGAGTGTGTGCTATACCACCAACCCGCCTCCTTTCTTCCATCCATATTACTACAAGATGCACTTCAAGACAGCAGGTCCCACAGCTTTTGGCAGACTGAATCAGCATGAATACATGAGCAGAGGAGGGGATGGAATAATGAGATGTGCATTCCTTTAATAGAAATTTTCATATGTACAGAATGATTTTAATTGCATAAGCATGATGCATAAACATTTTAATTGAAACCATGCAGAGATATGACACATGGGCATGCATGTAAAGTTGTATTAATGTATATACAGCTCCAGTGTTTGGGCGATAATGTGTAGTCTACGTATATTTATGGTTTTAGGTGATTCATATCTAGAAACAATTAGTGGTGAATTTGAGACTGAAGAAAGTGGCTTTGCAGTGGAGGCATAAAAATGCGAACTCAATATGCTTCTTCTCAAGCATATTTTACATATTCTGGGGATATTTCCAAAACACATAATAATGTTTTAAAATAATTGCTAAAAAAAAAAAAGATGTGAAAAGACTGAACTGTATGGCGCTGATTGTGGAGTTACAACATTAAACACATATACATTTTTTGTGTTTAGGGATATTTGCATCTTTATAAATAAATGCATCTTTCCTGGATGCCAGTAACTGCAACACACTTTATTTAAATTTCCCAAGAATAATAAGAAAAGGAAGAGGAGGATTGATTTCTACTGAGAGAGGCAAGAGGCACGCTGATGGAGAGCTGAGGATCACCATCTCCAGCCGACTCTGTAATACGCATTTTACACTGGGTAGTCTTACCAACTTTTATCAGAGATAACTGGGATTCACGGATAATCTCCTGCACTATCTCCCTCCCCGGCCTTCATCCTCCCATCCTGCTGACATCTGGCACCATTGTCAGCAGCACATGCACACCAAGGAGTGCAAGTGCCTTGTGTGCTTATGTTATAATAATAGTACGTACTTTAGCCCACAGTAACTCTACAAAATTCTGTAGGAGCTGTAATCCCTTAATCTGGTATAGCCTAGCATCATTTTAACTTAATATTAGCTATCTTGATAATGTGAATAAAACTTGACACACTGTTGTAGACTACGAGGTTGATTTTCAGGCAGGTCAGCGTCCTCTGGCTTGGAATTGGATTCTAGCTCTTATGGCTCAAGTGTATCTATCCATTTTTCAGGTCGCAGTGGTTTCTGACACTCGAGAAAGGCACCACAGACGTGCTACCAGCGTTTCACTTCAGAGAATAAATACTGCTTATTTTTTCCCATTTTTGAAAACTATTTTATGTACTTGCCATTTTTAGATGTTCATCAACACATTTTGCGGCGGTGTGAAACTCAGAACACATGTTTATTTCTGTTTCTAGGGACTGTAAAAAAGCAGCACTAATGTCGACATTTCCTCTTTGCTATTAGAAGCCTTTATGCATATAAAGGCTTATACAGTGCATTTGTATCCAGGGTTTATGCTTTACCTAATTTAATCCCTAATGAAGACGATACTAAAAACAACTAGACTAATAGCATGAAAGGCTTGCCAGTAGGTAATTTACCATGCTCAGCATTTAAAACATCACAGTTAGTTTGATGAATTACTGCGCTTTGTGTTTTTAGGGAAAACATCAATGACACTGATAAATAGTCTACTAACGTTCAGTCTATCTTCACAGTGAGGAACTTTCTCCAGGGCAGAGATATTCCACTCACGTTACATCTATGATCAATGGCGCACTCTACGTTGCACAGATTGAGAGACTAAGCTGCCACATTAAATTATGGCTTAGCCAAAGTTCTAATTATCTTCTAATCACTAAATTCAACTAGACCATAACTAAAGATAAAGAAGATGACTCGGAACAAATCTCCTGCACCAGAATAATTGTCAAAGATGAGCGATTTTTAATTTGCGTCCAAGTGAGCACAACCGCAGAAAACACGAGGGCTGCGTTTTATTTGCTATAAGGGATTGGTTTTAGATTGGAACCATGGCATGTTGTGAAACCGATTAGGTTAATTTTCTTTGTGTTGATCCAACTAATCCATTTATAAATATGGCTCGCCCCATTATAACCTTTGTTTACCGTTATGCTTATGAGGAGATCCTTCTTTCTTCAAATTTAGTAAGTTTAATAACCTTCAACGAAGATAATTCAAGCCAGTAATCAAGAAATAACGTTCTATAATAAGATAAACCTATAAAACATACTTATGAACTGCGAGTTCTCCACATGCAGAAAAATCATTTACTAATTATACATTTTAATTAGGTTTAATTAGTTTAAATATGGTACTGTGACAAATAAACATCCAAGTAAATACTCCACACTTCTGACACTTAGGAGTCTAATATCTACACCTCCTGTACATATGGCTTAGGCACAAAGTAATAAGAAATGATTTGGATTAAAACAGTTTTGTACTTGTCACCTTTGTACTACAAAAAAAAAAAAGTTAAATACATTGCAGTCAACTGCCTGTCATTGCCCCATGTGAGAACTTTTAATTGAACAAAGGTTTTGAAAAAGTTGCTGTAATATTAGGGGTTAGTTTTTATGTCAACTCAACAATTCCCTTACCAGAGTCAAGAAGTGTTTGCAAGTAACACAATGTGCTCATGAACTCTTCTGTTAATAATTAGAAGAGAACACCACAATGGAAATGGGAACTGTTTTTATTTATGGATTTATTGGTCTATTTAGCTTACCAGCCTTTATGTAGCCTAGGTATACTCACCAGCCACTTTAATAGGAACACCCAGGAATATAGCTGTTCATTCCTGCACTTATCCAGTCAGCCAGTCACCATATTCTCTCATTCTATACAGTATTCGCTATTTGTTTCTGTCCTTGGTGGCCTGATTTCAGTATTTATTATGTCAGTTCTGGATTAAACTGATGGCCAAATATCTTGTTTTTCTTATTTAAAAAGATCATATGATGCTATAAAATGAGCGCAGTTCGCATTAACAATTAAACATGTGCATTTCAATGATTAATAGCTGCCTTGACTGAAGGCATGCATTTTGATTTTTTTGAAAAGAAACCATGGCTCTCTAAAGCAACGAGAAACCGAAATGTTAACGCCGAAACGTCATTGTATTAGCTGTTGAGCAAACGACAGTAGCAGAGCTGAGCTCATCTTGCTGTTCGCATTACCCAAATGTGTCTGAGTTTTAGTAGCTGCCATTTGTTGGTGTTAGACGGGTGGAGGGAAAATGCAGGATAAAGTTTTAAAAGCTTTCCTGAGCAACAAGCACAGAATCCAGAGTATACAATTCTAAAAGCAGAATTCTAAGCACGTAATAAGAGTACAGGCACGGTGAGGTCAGGCAAGGAACAAACAGGTTATCACGGGTAGCACAGAATCAGAATACGGGCAAAACAAGGTCAACTACATAAAGCTTTGAATAATTCAGACAGCTCGTGACACTAGGTAGGCCATACTAGACAAATATTTCACCATCATTATGGACTGGCATGCATATATAGACGTGGTGTAATTGAGTCCAGGTGTGCATGATTAGTTTTCAGGTGAACTTGAGCATGCATGCTGGAGCTCCTGACCGCCATGTTCGTAGGCTGTGGTAAAGTCCAAGAGCTTCATGGGCCATGCAGCGTTTCCATAACACCCGTATGATAAAAGTACTTATAGCTTTGGTCTAGCAGCCCAAGCATGTGCTATGCCTTGAAATATAGTCCACTTTAACGTTTTGCCGTAAGGACCTTGTTAACATTTTAATTCATTATGCATGTAACATTGCAAGCAATTTTCTTTTGACTGATCCTTTCTCTCCTTTATTATTGCTTTAAGTCACACCTAATTCAAAAGACAACAGAATAACTTCATTTGAGAAAATCAATAACTAATGTTGGTTAGATTGTAAGCACTGAAAATCGTTGTACACTATTCTAATTAGAATTTCTTATTATTTCTTGCAGCTCATGTAATGTTTTCACAGAAGTGAAAATTGCTTTGCTCTCACTAATTGCATAGCTCTTGTTCTAGGGTTGTGTGTCTTGTAATTCCTATGTTCACCTAAAACATTTCACAGGGCCTCCAGAGGGCCTTGCCATGCATCACGGATATATTAGCAATGTAGCTTGAAACACGTTTTGTGCACTGGGCTGATGTATTTATCTTAGTACCCAGGGGAGTCGCATGCTTTACTAAAATTATATCAGGAAGCAATAAGTTTCACAACATCAGGCATTTCTTAGGCTTTCAGCTAAAACATGCTGCTGTGAACTCCACAGAAATGAACCGATTATACTAAAAATGTGTTGAAAGTTTTAGACATAGGAGTATCGTTAAAATGTAGACACCCTGCTTATTCTGCTATTCCAGAATAAGCTTGAATCGTTACTGGTCTGCTCATGGTGTGTGGAAAAAAATGTCTGATATAAAAATGTCTAATATAATATAAATATAATCCTTTTAGTCATGCATTGCATTCCTATTTCTAGATAATGCTCATATTTCCATTATTTTTTTTATTATTTTCACTACCGCATTACTATGCTTGCTCTGAGCTACAAAAATATCTTCTGAGCACATTTTGAAGAGACAAAAAACAACTATAATCCTAATGCATGGGAAAAGTGGGTGGTAGTGGGGTTCTGAGGAAACCAGCTGATTACTGTGTCTGTGGAGTTGGAGAAGAGAAATTAGAGAGAGCTGTAGGGAGTTTTCGAGGACATGGTGTTCCTTCATAATGCCCTCTTATGACTTCCACATTCCCCGTTGGTCAAGGGCAACCAGAAACTAGGGAGTCTCCGTCTCCTTGACATAGGATGAGTACCCCTACAATGCCAAGAGCAATCAAATTGTCCCTGTCAGCCCTGTTCACCTCTTCACAAAATGTGAAATTTAATTGGACACTTGCATTAGGGAAGAGCACCTGGAATAGCTAGAGCATGCTTTTTTTTCTTCTCTCAGCACACTGGGCACAAGGTTTCTGGACTGACTTTATACAATGCAAGCTTTTTTTCACTTGCACTTTTACACAGGGTAATATGTAAGAGTTAAAAAATAATAATAAAAAAACAACCCAAAATTGATAATTAGCCAACTTGTAAATTGTTTAGGGAGCAGTGGTGGCTCAAAAGGTTAGGACTCCATGTTGCTGATCAAAAGGTCCAGGGTTTGAGCCCTGGCACCAGGTTGCTTCTGCTGGGCCCTTGAGCAAAGAATGGGTTTCCATGGCCGAGCAGCTGCATCCAAGCCTTACATCACCAAGCGCAATGCAAATCGTCAGATGCACTGGTGTAAAGCACACCACCACTGGACTCTAGAGAAGTGGAGACGTGTTCTCTGGAGTGACGAATCAAGCTTCTCTGTCTGGCAATCTGATGGATGAGTCTGGGTTTGGTGGTTACCAGGAGAACGGCATTTGTCTGACTGAATTGTGCCAAGTGTAAAGTTTGGTGGAGGGGGGGATTATGGTGTGGCATTGTTTTTCAGGAGTTGGGCTCAGCCACTTAGTCCCAGTGAAAGGAACTCTTAATGCTTCAGCATACCAAGAGATTTTGGACAATTTCATGCTCCAACATGACTGCACACCAATGCACAAAGCAAGATCCATAAAGACATAGATGAGTGAGTTTGGTATGGAAGAACTTGACTGGCCTGCACAGAATCCTGACCTCAACCCAATAGAACACCTTTGGGATGAATCAGTGTGGAGACTGCGAGCCAGACCTTCTCATCCAACATCAGTGACTGACCTCACACACAAGCTTCTGGAAAAATAGTAAATAAAAATACCATTCCCATAAACACACACTTAATCCTTGTGGAAAGCCTTCACAGATGAGTTGAAGATGTTATAGATGCAAAGGGTGGGCTGACATCATATAAAACCCTATGGATTAAGAACGGGATGCTCAAGTTCATATGCGTGTGAAGGCAGGCGAGCAAATACTTGGCAATATAGTGTTTATTAATATTTACTATATTTTTTATACAAACCACATTTCCAGAAAAATTGGGACACTTTCTAAATATGCAATAAAAACTGAAATCTATAATTTTTTAACAAAGGACAAAGAAAAGATTTTCCATGTTTCAATGAGAAACTTTTTGTTAAATATAAACTAATTTAGAAATTGGGGCCTGAAACACACTCAAAAAAGTTGGGGAAAAGGCATGTTTACCACTTTTTATTCATTTGGAATTTGAAGAGAAGTTGTAACTCATGCAGACCTGGCCTTGTCCTGCTGAAATGGACATGGAGGTCCTGGGAAAATATGTTGTTTTGACAGCAGCATATGTTCCTCCAAAATACCAATATAAGTGAAAGCGAAGTATTGACTACTTGACCTATTGACCTACCTACCACCTGATCTGTGCAGTAAAATACACATACTCACTCTTACCTTGCACAATGGCATTCAGTCGTGTTTTGTCAGTTGCAGGAAACAAACACACACACACACACACTAAATTGCCAAAAAATTGCTCATCCATGTCTTTATGGACCTTGCTTTGTGCACTGGTGCAGTCATGTTGGAACAGGGAGGGGCCATCCCCAAACTGTTCCCATAAAGTTGGGAGCATGAAATTGTCCAAAATCTCTTGGTTTGCTGAAGCATTAAGAGTTCCTTTCACTGGAACTAAGGGGCCGAGCCTGAAAATCAACGCCACACCATAATCCCCCCTCCATCAAACTTTACACTCGGCAGTCAGTCAGACAAGTACCGTTCTCCTGGCAACCGCCAAACCCAGACTTGTACATAAGATTGCCAGATGGAGAAGCGTGATTCGTCACTCCAGTGAACATGTCTCCACTGCTCTAGAGTCCAGTGACAATGTGCTTTACACCACTGCATCTGATGCTTTGCATTGCCCGTGGTGATGCAAGGTTTGGATGCAGCTGCTCAGCCATGGAAACCCATTCTATGAAGCTCTCTACACACTGTTCTTGATCTGAAGGCCACATGAAGTTTGGAGGTCTGCAACGATTGACTCTTTTGTTGCCAACCTCAGTACACTATGAGCCTCAGCATCCACTGATCCCGCTCTGTCATTTTACGTGGCCTACCACTTAATGGCTGAGTTGCTGCTGTTCCCAATCACTTCCACTTTGTTATAATACCAGACAGTTGACTGTGGAAAATTTAGTATTGAGGAAATTTCACAACTTTTTTTTTTTTTTCAACTGTTTGAAGTGAGGGACAATTCTATCATGAAGTTTGGCAGAAAGTGGTGACCTCACCTGTTACCTGCCTCAACCTGTTAGCAACTTTTCTGGAAATGGGGTTAGTACTTCCTTCCTTGTTGATGATTCATTTCTTATATGCCTAAAATTTGATGACCATACTGTAAATTGTAATTCATACTGTTCTTTTGGCAAAAACAATAGGTAGTCTTTTTTGCAGAGCTTAATTCAGCCTACAGTATGATGTGATCTAGAAAAAGCTTGCTTTCATCCATGACTATGTTGTTTCATCAGTGTGTTTTATGCTTTTTTTGCTTCTATGGGAGTGACAGTCAAACACTTGAAATACATGCATCATTTGCAATACCAGTGGCCAGCATTTGAGAGAATATACAAACTCAAATGCGTAATTTCAGCTTTCATGAAACATTTCAATTTCTCCATGTTCATACCCATTTTTGCTGGTGTTTTGAGACATATTCCACTCACAGCCATGACGCTGCTTCGTGAATTATACATTAGCTCTCACAGGAGTGAAAACAAGCTTATGGTAAGAATACAAATGCCACAGGTATAAGCATGCCGTGCCTTATCTCCAGATGATCTATGATCATGATCATTTGGAAATATTTGAAATATTTCCAGCTCTACTGTAAAATTGTCCAACAATTACATTACGGGCTATAAGAATCCAACACAACAAGGGAAAATCTAATCTAAAGATCTAAATAAATAGAAATGTTGAAACTGCTGGAGCAAATAGAATAATTGAAAAAATGAGCTGCTACAAACTTGGTAGAAATCTAAGCAGAAGGAAGACAATGTGCCACTGATAATATAAAGCAGAAACTTGCAACCAGGGACCCATTTAACTGCAAATCAGTTCCACTGATTCACTCAGCTCATTTATTTTATGAATTTAATCCAACTAATCAAATAGGCTCAGATGTGTACAACAACATTCTGGAGCTTTTTATTCCTGAAAGGTCCATCAACAGAATATAAACGATCCAAGATGGCATTTCTTATAGCCCTACTTGTTTTGGATTGATTGATGTTTAAATTAAACCCACAGAGCTGTCAAAGAGTCTAATAACTACAAGATCCTAATAATAAATATCACTTTGGTAATGGTGGGATATGATTTCCATCACTCTAACCAAGTATAACTTAGTGGAAACCCCCTTTAAGAATCACTAATATAGAGGATAACATGAATGTGCAACTGTAACTAGAATGTATATAATTATTGTTAGAGACCGCAATGGATATAGTGTACTGCATATTAACTTTTGACAACACACAGACACTGTTTTGCTTGTGGCAATGCAGAGCAAGATTCAGGACTGCTGAAATTATTGGAAAAGCCAGGAGCCACAATGCAGAACAGCATCATTTGTTACACAACTGACAAAGGAATATTCTTCAAATGACTTCCATCAAGCTCACACCGACAAAGCTTTGTGACCTCAAGTCACTGAAAAAAAACCACACAATCTAAGCTTTGGGGGTTTTTCACATTAGAAGGTGCACGCCGGGTTTCTAATCTATTTCGACACTGATGTCCATGAGGTAAAAAGTGTCCTCTCTGTTGTCTTTTTACCCTGCTTCCATACTGATAACTTTGAAGTAAAGGAACACGTTCATACAAATGAACCAGTGTTCCTAGCCTTTAGGAGATTTAAAAAAATAATAATTATTATTACTGTTCATTTTAAACAAAGTAATTTGATTGTGGCCTTAACTTCAAAGAACAATGGAGTGACAATGGACAAAAAAAGTAAAACAGCAAAGATCCCAGAAACTGTAAGAACAGAACTTGTGCAGTGTAAGACCTGCCTTCAAACCCTGTGTGCCTATGAGATGGTAAAATTAACTTTTTATTAATTAACTAGCTAATTTTTAACTAGTTAATTTAAAATTAGCACTAAATGAATAATCATCATCAGGCACTTACACCAAGCCTGAACAATACATGTTCTATGTAAGGAGTGACCCTTTTCAACCTTTAGGGAGAGTGCTTGACTTGCAGTTTTATCTAAGTCACACAAAACACTTAGCCAAGTTCCAACTTTAAATAAAGTGTAGCTTGAACACTTAACACCCCCATGCACAGGTATTTTAAGGGGTTTCTGTTTAACCCTCATTAAAGTTCTAAAAGCCATAAAGGAGGCAATACAGAGACCCAGATCCATTCTAAGTGACACCAGGTTAAAGGTCTCCACATGCATGATCAAACAATATAACAATCATCTTGATATGATGTACTGTCCCTTAGCTACATTTTCAGGAAGTTGACAATGATTCTACTATGAACCCACAGTGTCCCATAGCAACAGAAATGAGAAGTGTTGTCTCCCCACAAACTTCCAAAGGACACTATCTGAAAAAAATGAAAAACTGTTCTGTGGCCAGATGAATCAAAATTTGAAATTCTTTGTGGAAAATATGAACACAGTGTCTTGTAGACTAAAGAGGAAAGGGAGCATCCAGCTTGTTCTCAGCACATAGTTCAGAAGCCTGCGTCTCTGATGCTATGGGGTTGCATTAGTGCCTGCTGAACTGGCCTGTCTGCAGTCCAGAGCTTTCGCCAACAGAACATCTGGCGCATCATGACATGAAAAATCCAGCAAGGAAGACCCAGGACTGTTGAGCATCTAGAATCCTACATCAGTAAAATGTCTCACTGTCAACATCGGAAACAATATACGTGTTCTGTGTTTTACTGTGAATAAAATAAGGGTTTATGAGATTTGCAAATCATTCCATTCTGTTTTTAATTTACATTTTACACAACGTCCCAACTGTATAGGAATTGGGGTTTTAGGTAAATGTTTTATTAGAGAAGTACTCATGGAATATAGAAAGGAATATAGCTTGGCTATGTAATCATAGGTTTTCTTTTTTGTACTGTGTTATGTTGTATTAACCACATGTAGGAAACGTAAATTGCTCATTATGATTCCTCCAAACCAGAGTGAACAAATTCTTTGTCCACCTTGACCTCTGCCCCATTACGGAGACACCCGATCTCATATTTATTTAGCAGAAGAAGAACGGCAAGATCCAAGAGAAGAAGAGCGGAGTCAAGAATAAGTTTAAAAAAAAAAAAAAAAAAGAAAAACACATGTCCTCCAAGAAGCTTAAAGTTTGGACCTGGTTTCTGACAAAGCTTCTTAGCATTTTAAACTGCTGATGTGTGTTCATTGTTAAGCAGCTGTCACCCATTGTCTGCCCAGAGTGTCTAGGTTTATCTACAACTCTGAACAGTTTACCCTACCCATTGTCTTTGTTAGGTTCTGCCATTAAGGTCTACGAAGAATCTTGAAGTCAATTTTGCCTGGTCAGCATTTTTGATGTCTTAATTCTCCGCTCATAATCACACAAAGATCACACACAGAGCTCACTCCTGCATCAATATACGCAACATACAGAAGAACACCTTCGACTCCGGTCTGCAAAGGCTTTAATGCGAAGCAAACAAGAATGTGCAAAATTCTCTCATCTCCTCAGACTGAAAAGATCGAACCAGTGTCAATCACTGAGCTAGTAGGCCCAAGGCGTCTGCCTAGGCATCAGGGATTTGTCTCTCTGATCGTGTTGCAGTTCCGAGAGGCCGCAGTGATGCAGACAATCTTCAATGTCAGTCTTTCCCTCAGACCATCTTATTTAATCTCACAGAGAGAGTTCCGTCTGCTGGTTTTGATTATCCGTCCCATTTTAAGTCTAAGTAATTAACTATCATGCATATCAAATTAGTTCGTAACACCTCTCATATACCATTCTCTTTGTTTGGATGGGATAATTCACTTAAATTAGTCTTTTCTTGTCAGTCAGTCAGTCATTTTCTGTACCGCTTATTGCCAGTTACGGGGTCACGGGGGAGCCGGCGCCCAGCCGGCAACTCTGAGCGCAAGGGCAGGAACCAACCCTAGACAGG
>JAOTRJ010000009.1:19819830-19830084 GCA_028564905.1 Leptodoras praelongus | reverse complement strand
GAGAGAGAGAGAAAGAGGAGAGGGAGAGAGAGAGAAAGAGGAGAGAGAGGGAGAGAGAGAGAGAAAGAGAAGGAGAGAGGGAGGGAGGGACAGAGAAGGAGAGGGAGAGGGAGAGAGAGAGAGAAAGAGAAGGAGAGAGAGAGGGAGAGAGAGAGAAAGAGAAGGAGAGAGAGAGGGAGGGACAGAGAAAGAGACAGAGAGGGAGAGAGAGAGAGAGAGAGAGAGAGAGGGAGAGAGAGCGTAAGAGGTTAAGAGATAGCTGACATTTCATCATCTGGCTTATCTCATTACTTTTCAGTGAGAAGATGAGCTAAATAATGAACACAGTTCTATATTATCCACTCTGTAAGTTATTTAGCTCAAAGCCAGAACTTAATTCTTTAAAAAAAAAAAAACAGTCACTGGGAAAACAGTATGATATCAATTTCATGGATTTATTTTTTATGCATTTTTTTAATCCTTAATTTTTTTAATGATAAAATATTATGAAATATGGCTTTTTTCATTACGCAAGAAAATTAGATAATAACGTTTCAGAAGCAACAAAAACTGAATGAGGAGGTTCCTTGGAAGGTTCCTGCTATTAAGACTAATCCCTGCAGCACACACACTCATAACCTAGTGGAAAGTCTTCCCTATAGGGTGGAGGTTTTTACAGCAGTAAAGAAGCTTCAACAAGAACAGGTGTGATGAGCAGGTGTCCACAAACATATGGGCGTACAGTGCAGCTTAGATACAGATCTCCAGACAGGCAGAATTGAAAAAAGCCGTATTTTAAAACGGTGACTTTGCGCTGATGATACGATTGTTCAGTTTTTCAATAGTACATGTAACTCTGCCTTGTTGTTTGCCTACTGAGTCTAATTACACTCTGCTTTTTCCACACAATGAACCTGACGTTTGATGGCCTTAAAGAGCTTGCAAGTGTTGGGGAGTTTAATCACATGCATAATCACGCTGTCACGTGTGCACTAATGGAGTCTCTTCCATGCCTTGATGAATCCGCTTGCGTTTATTTGATGTACCAGACGACGCACGTTTGCACAAAACCCATTAAATCGTGTCTCTTCGTCTCGCCCCGGCCTACATACAAGCTGGAGTTCTCTGTAGTGAAAGGAAGCAGCAAAGACAAGCCGGTTGCTGTCTGACTCCCCGGAGCCCATGAGCGAGGAGAAGAATGGAAATACGGGAGACAGAAACGTTAATAAAAGGAAAGATATGTTTGCTGCCCCCTGTCATCAGTTGTTCATCACCGACATCTGAAATGTTCAATACGCTCGGCCAAGCTTGTCAGAACTGCTTAAAAGCCTGATTGCTAGCGAGATAAGTAGCCCCTTCGAGTTGCCTGGGAGATTATTATTGTTTTGGCGGGGTTTTTTTTTTTTGCCGCTTCTAACTCTGTCGCGCAGCGCTTGCGTGGGGTGATGAGGACTCTCGGGTTGCAATCACTTCGCATTCTCTTCAGCGATTTATTCCCTGGCATATGAAGAGCAGGAAAAACAAGGAAGTTGGGGTCTGAGTAGGAGTGTGCTGTGGATTCTGTCACCATGACAACAGACATCAGTTCAGACAGGAGCCGCACATGGAATAGATGTGTAGGATGTGTGGGAGCGCCGCGGCGGAAGTGTAGCGCGAGACTGCCAATGAGTCTCATGCCAAACGTTCGCTCACCCATGTCATCAGCACAATCCTAATCAACAAGGCCACCTACATCGCAGCGGATTCTGGTGGATCATTTTTCAGAAGACAAGCATTTGGCCTTGAGAGTGTTAATAAGCAGCAGTGGTGCACTAAGGAAGCAGTACAATACTTTCTCTGGTACAGATAAATGACACAACATAGGCTTAACTGTTATATGTTTTGAAAACCCAAGCATCGCCAAAGGCCAATGTGTCATGCTGTAATCCAGGCCAAAGGAAGTGTGAAAGATGGCTACAAACATGTGGAAATGGTGGTGCTGAATGCCTTGGTATTTTGCCTCAGTGCTGATTTGATACAAAGGGATTCAGTCCATCTGTAAATTTCAATCTTTTGCTCAGTTCAGCAGCAAATGAAGGTCAATGCTGGCAGATTTTGGTAGATGACAGCATACACAGAGTATCAAAGACTTTTGTCACTGTATCGATCTTAGAGACAAGATGTGTCTATTGATCCTATCCAGTGCAACGGTGGCTCCTAACCTTCAAACAAACCAGCACATCATACACCATCATCTCGCAGAAAGCCCCTAACATCCATCACGCTGCAGCTGAGGCTATTTTTCTGGAACGTTTTTGAGAAATGCATTCGGACTAAAATCCTCATTAGACGATTAAGTAGCAGCAAGCCACACATAAAGCCCATATTCATTACCGAGTAATTTCCGCATAAATCCTCGGCAGAAATGTCCACGTAATCAGTAATCAGCCATCTGACTCTGCCATGAGCAAAAGAACCCTGCTCGGGCTTCAGAATGGCTCCGCATGCTCCAGCGGTCCGCTCGGTGAAGTTCAAGCAGGCAAAATAATTTTAGGCTTTTGTTTCTTCTCATTACTGTAGAAAACGGGAGGGCCTCGATCCAAGGGAATTGATGAAGGACTCTGGAGGAGGCTCTGGAAAGTAACAAAGGCTGCTTTAGTTTCACCCGTCGAATACATTTGCATAGCTTAGAAGTCCAGCATCTGAAGCAGCTCATGAAAAGATATCCAAGAAGCTGCGCGGCGTTCAGAACGAACCCATAAATGTGAGAGAAAAAAAGGATTGGTAATAAGTTGCAGTTCTAATAGAAACAAGAAGATCCTATCACCTTATGAATAATAAAGCAATAAAGAAAGGGAAAGATCCAACGTCTCTTCCTTTCTTGGTCATCGCGTTGAACTACGGAGTTCTGTGTCGTTTTTTTGCTGCAGTGTTTTTATACACAGCCATCTGACAGACTGGTTTATGCTTTGTCAGAGGTCTCTCAGAAAGTCTGAGCACAACCAGCAACATTCATGGAGCAGCAGGAGGTCGATCAAGCAAGAAAGGTGGTGTAGTAAACAGCAAGCAGAAATACTAGGTGAAAGCATGCGATTTTCTGGTGGCCTGTTAAAACCCAAAAGGCGACACGCTTCAAAAGAGCTGCAGGATGTTGCAGTTTCAGTGTCATGTGATGACGATATGTAATGCACCGTCTCGGAAGTTCTAGCTGCAACGACCTCATGGTACTAAATTGTAGGTAGCTATGCTAAGTTAGTTAAGTTACATAACTTATAAAACATTAAGCAAATGTCATAATTTCACAATTTTACCTTGATTAATTGTTATATTTTATATATGTACCAAACAGCCATAACGTTAATACTGCCTGCCTATTATTGTGTAGGCCCTGCCTCTTGTGTAGCCATCAAGGCATGGACTCTAGAATACCTCTGAAGGTGTGCTGTGGTATCTGGCACAAAGATGTTAGTGGCAGATCTTTTAAGTCCTGTAAGTTGTGAGGTGGGGCCTCCATGGATTGAACTTTTTTGTCCAGCACATTCCATAGATGCTCGATCGGATTGAGACCCAGAGCATCACACTGCTTCCACTGGCTTGCCTTCTTCCCATGTGCATCCTGGTACAATCTCTGCCTCAGTCATATACATAAGTCATGCATACAGCCCAAGGCCATCCACAGGATGTAAAAGAAATTGTGATTCACCGGACCCAGCCACCTTCTTCCATTGCTCCATGGTGCAGTTCTGATGCACATATGTCCATTGTTGGATTCGTTCATTGGTGTCAGCATGGGCACTCTGACAGGTCTGCAGCCATGCAGCCTTAGATGCAGTAAGCGTTGATACACTGTGTGCTCTGACACCTTTCTATCATAAGTTTTTCAGCAATTTGTCCTACAGTATCTCTTCTGTGTGATCGGGGCAAACAGGCTAGCCTTCCCTCCCTACATGCATACAAGCCCCCTCCTACAAGATCTGCCATTTTATAGATACTCTGACCCAGTCGTTTAGCCCTCAAACTTTGCCCATTTTTCCTGCTTCCAACACATCAACTTTGAGAACTGACTGTTCACTTGCTGTCTAACATATCCACCCCTTGACAGGTGCCATTTTAATGAGATCAAGTCAAGTCAAGTCAAGTCAAGTAGTTTTTTATTGTCATTTCAACCATATACAACGTTGTACAGTACAGTGATATTCAGTGATATTCATGTCACCAGTGCACCTTAGCATCAGTTCTGTGCACTGAACACTGCTGGTGTGCCAATGCTCATTCTCCAGTACAGTTCCAGAGACACACAGCAGAATCACTGCCAAAGGTTCTCATTTTCACATGATTAAAACATTTACTATGATGAAAGCACAATAACTGAAACTTTATAATGACCAAGTAGTACTGCCAGATCCATGCAGATTCACATCAGCAACAGAAGATGTGCATTAAAATGTAACAAAGTTATAAATGGCTAATTAAATATTTGCTCTCTGGCCAAGCTTTCCCTGGGGTAGCGTAGGGCTTTTTAATTTCCTGTTCTGCTGTTTGCTAGCTGTTCTATCTGTCAGGTAGCTCTGTGTAGCACTAGATGGATTTCTCAGTCCTGCATTCTGCAATATCACGTAGCATCTCATATCTACAGCTATGAACTTCCTAATCGCCCACATTGCTTCAGCCAGGAAATGCAGCAGAGGGACTTTGTGTGTGCGAGTGTGTTGCTTCCTTCATGTTTTCATCTGTGTTCTAGCAAGCTTCAATTCCAAGCATTAGTGTGTTTGTTGTCTTAGTGGCGTGTATGCTACTCGCATTCAGTAGGTTCAGCACACTGGTTTTGTTTTTTTTTTTTTCTCCACTACACATTAACAGTCAGCACCGTAACTTACCAGGAAACCAAAGTGCTCCCATACACCAGAGCATAACAATCTGGGGGGAAATTCTGCTTGTTGCCATTACTATAGTTCACAAGCTGATATACTAATGCTAGGCTCATCTCAAGCAAAACCATACAAAACACTGTGTCATTAGACCTATTGTGTTGGCAGTAGCGCAAAAAGGGGGTACGCAGCATATGCCACGCATAGGGGCGCTGCACTAGAGGGGGCAACAAATTGATGCCGGAAAATCTGGAAACTTAGACAGACGGACGGATGGACGGACAGACGGGGTGGGGGGTTTAGGGGGGGACGCCGATAATATGTTTGCATACACCTCAGAAAGTATGTAGTTGCGCCCCTGACTGTTAGGCTATGATAATAAAATGATCAAATAAATGAAAAGTGAACTGATTTTAAATGGGAAATGCACTTATCTTTACTACAGTAGCAATGAAACTGTGTCTTAAATAACTGCCTTCATGTCCTACGCCCCACTGACCCCCCCAACCCATAGCTCAACCCAAGTTAAATTGCAACAAAAAAACTGAAATTTATCGTTTGTTAATTCACTTGAACATTTATTTGACAGACAAAAGGACATTGTTTTCAAAGACAAACTTCTATGCTGAAGTACCAGAAAAACTGGTATAACCGTTAATACCTGGTAGGCCCCCCACGGGATCTTGTCGTAACGCTGATGTTTGTTGAGGCCCCGGCACTGAATTCCAATATTACTTGAGACTTGCACACATCGCGCCTCACAGTGTTGCATGGAAACAGCTCTAGAAGCTTCCATAGATTCAATGACGTGCACAGGTGGCGTGGCTGTGTATTTTACCAGTACCAGTTTTTCTGGTACTTCAGTGTTTGTGTTAAATATAAACGAATTTAGAAACTTTTTTTTTTTTTCGAACTAGTGAGTATATCTTGTCTGGCATTTTTTTTCTTCCTGTATAAAAAAGCACATATATGTGCTTATACATGGGAATATAGAAAGCCAAACCCATAGCAACCATAACGATCCTGAAGCATGCGCCCAGAAAAGAGTGGGTGGTGCATCTGAGGCTGAGACTGTATGGTAGTGCTTTCACTGTAGGCTCTAATTACTGGGGCTGACCCTCTGATCCAACTGAAAAGGTAAATCGCAAGCCATTCTTCAGCATGATGAGATGTATTAGGAATAGCTGAAACCAGGAATAAAATGCAGACTCATAGCATATGACCACACTGTGTGACTGTAAAGAGCTGATAACTGTTTAGCTGAAGCAAAGAATACATTAAATGAGCGCCTATTTCTACGCAGCCTCAATGCGCATACGAATGTTCTAACACCCTTTGAACGATTATACATTGAAACGGCTTTTCTATAACTTTTTTTAAAATAAAATAAATAAATAAATGTTTTTTTTAATTCCCATTCCTAGCATCTCCAACTAAACTGAAAGGATTCTCTAGTAAACGCTTCTCCACCAGAACTATTCACAGGTAACAAAGCAAGTGAAAATTCAAGTGGAAAAAAAAATCTTTTTGTGGATTCAAATCATGTTATTTGCTGATTCCAGTCCAAACTCATTAGAGTTACTGATTGAAAATCTGCCTAAAATGTGTTTATGTTACGCAGCCGGCCTCAAGTAGGATAGAAAGGCCAAACTGGATTGTTAAAAAAAAACAAACATGCACACACAAATTACCAAATGAATGTTGCAAGAGCAGTCAGGCTTTGGATAGAAAGGTAAACAGGAAAGACAATCATCCATGTAATGCCGTATTAAATCAGCTAGGGGCTGCAATCTAGCTGTATTCGCTTGTTCTTATGTGTAATACTTTGGTGCACAAGGACGAGGGGAGAGACGGAGCAGAGGGACAGAAGCATGAGCTAATGACAGGGGAGAAGCAGATGGAGCAGCTGAAACATTCTCTTTTCCTATTAATGCTTAAACTATTAATACTCCTGGAGTTTGACTTCTAGCCAGTAGTGTCCAATTGTAAAGAAAAATTGTGTTGCAATCCAACAAAGTGCTGCATTATTAGTCAGCTTGTGCAAATTCGCAATACATCTACAGCCTGGCAGAGGAGCTCCTAATATTCACACTCTCATTATACACACACTGTGGCTATAGGCATATGACCGTGACCAGCCGTGGCCAATAAAGAGGTCCACTGGACTACCTTAATCTTGTTTATAAAACAGTATAAATGCTCTTTTAGCTGCCTCACACTATTTATACCTGAGCAGTACTTAAGTGGTTAGTGAGGAGAAGCTCAGAAGCTCGCACGGTTCACTGTTCTCTTCTGTTTATTGGGAGCTAAAAACATGATGTGATTTATCAATTTAACAAAGCAGTTATAGATCTAGCAGTGCTTTTTGTCTTGCATAGGTGCCAAAATTCCTTGCTGTAACAGGGTAAAGGTGCAACTACGGTTGCAAAATTCCAGGAATTTTGGAAGTTTCCATGGGAATTAACAGGAATTTATGGGAATTAACAGGAATTTATGGGAATAAAACAGAAATGTACAATATTGAAGGTTGGCCCTCAACAGGGAACTTAAATATAGTTGTGGAAAATATATTGTAGCATAATCTTGGCTAAAACAACCAGATTTAATGCAATCCTCAATAACATGCACACAACACTGTTTACTGCAAGACTACTGAGGCCACGCCCCCTGCATGCACTCGCACTCCTCCATCACATGCACGGATGATTGCTTAAAACCTGGCCAAACTGTAAGTTTTTTTTTTTTTGTTATATTATGGGATAAATAAATTTGGAATATTTCCAAAACTCCACAGCTTATTCCCATGGAAAGTTTCCGGAAATTTACGGGAACTTTTCTGCCCCTTTGCAACCATAGGTGCAACACAACACATCTGTTTAGTGCTTCCAATATTCCAATCTTTATTATCATTATTCAGATTTTCGCATATTAACCAGAAAGGTCGCTGTTTTTTTTTTTTAATTAACCATACCACTACGCTCCTGGAAACACTGGAAAACACTGTTAAAAAAACACCATACAAATGCCAACCCCAGATCCATCTTTTATTGGTGTTTTGTGTATTTAATTTTGCATAAGCCAATATTTTTAACCACCACCACTTTCCGCCTTACCTTTCCCTTAGGAGGACAAACTAATCTTTATTAGTGATAATACAGAATTGTTTTAGTGTCTGCGGTCATCGTGTAGAGGGAGGACATAACATTCATAACAGAGAAATAATAGTAAGTAAGTAATAAGAAGTAAGTAGGATAGATAAATAGATACATACTATAAAAGTAAAGAGAGAAAACATAATGAGTGTTCATACCCTCAAAGAATTGATTAAACTACAACTATTTATGATATCTGCCCATTATATTACTGTATGCGTGTGTGTGTGTGTGTGTGTGTGTGTGTGTGTGTGTGCGATCAGGAACATTCGGGCAGAGGCACTGTGAAATTAGAACAGCTATAGGTGTATAATGTTTCTGTTCTTGTTATCTGGATATTGTTTTGTTCATTTAAAAGTAGTGGGAGTTAGAGGAGTCTAAGAGGTTGTTAAGTGCTGACCTTTTGTTAAGTGCTGACGTTATTTCATATTCATTAGTTTTGTTTTTGGCAGATGCTGAGAAATTTTCCATTTCTGACTCTGTGTAGGCCAGTCAAGTTTTTCCACACCAAACTCCCTCATCCATGTCTTTATGGACCTTGCTTTGTGCACTGGTGTGCAGTCATGTTGGAACAGGAAGGGGCCATCCCCAAACTGTTCCCACAAAGTTAGGAGCATGAAATTGTCCAAAATCTCTTGGTATGCTGAAGCATTAAGAGTTCCTTTCACTGTAACTAAGGGGCCGAGCCCAAAAAAACAACCCACACCATAATCCCCCTCCACCCCCAACATAATCCCCAACCCAACCAAACTTTACACTTGGCACAATGCAGTCAGACAAGTACCGTTCTCCTGGTAACCACCAAACCTAGACTCATCCATCAGATTGCCAGATGGAGATTCATGACTCCAGAGAACACGAACATTCCATGAAGCTCTCTACACACTGCTCTTGAGCTAATCTGAAGGCCACTTGAAGTTTGGAGGTCTATAGCGATTGATTCTGTGGAAAGTTGGTGACCTGTGCGTACTATGTGCCTCAGCATCCGCTGATCCTGCTCTGTCATTTTACGTGGCCTACCACTTCATGGCTGAGTGGCTGTCGTTTCCAGTCGCTTCCACTTTGTTATAATACCACTGACAGTTAACTATGGACAATTTAGTAGCAAGGAAATGACAAGTAGTTACACAGGTGGCATCCTATCATGGTACCATGCTGGAATTCACTGAGCTCCTGAGAGCGACCCATGGATGGGTGAGTGAATTTTTATATATATATAATTTTATATTATATATATATATAAGCTACAAATTTCAGCAGAATTTACAGTTTCAGAAACGCTGATATAGTTCATACCCGCATGCATATGCTGATGAATGTCAATTACCCGTACATTTCCAGTGAAGGTCACCATAGCAACTCTAAGAGAAATTAGTTCAAGTTTAAAATATCTGTCACTGCGAAAAATGTGTAAAGGTGAAAATAAAGCTCGCTATGTCATTTAAACAGATGGCTGGATTTCTCTCACTGATGCCAGAAACCTTTGGTTCGCAGAGACGTGCAGGAGCACTGACTTGCCGTAAACACGTCCCCACCACAGTCTCAATTCTAGGTTGGAGGAGGAATGTACTCAGGTGTGTTCATGCATGCAGCACACTAGGGAGTATACGACTCCTCGCAGTTTGAGACATAGCGCATCGGTCACTTACCGCTCTTTGAAACATGCCAGTAGCGAGCCATCCAAGCATGGACAAAACCTGGACATGCACAGGAATGGGAATGGCACAGTATCTTTTCGCTGGCTGAAGTAGTGCTGGCTCCAAAGTGTTGCACAGGATTAAAAGAAGATGCCGTGGCAAACAAAACCTATAAGCCAGCTTTGATCCTCCGAAATAAAAAAATCTGATCTCTGAATAACCATTCGCTCCTAATCTCAGCATGTGCTAAATCTTCCAGTAATGTAATTTTTCCTCTTTGTACTGCATCCGCTTAGGGCTACCAATTGCACCATTTTTTTTTTTTTAGATTTAGTATTTCTTAAAAGGCATTAATATGTTTCAACTACTGTATTAAAATGCTGCAACTGCTTAGCAAATGATGAGCTGAAGTTGATTGATTAAGATTTACATAGTTGGTCTTCTTATGCATGCTTTTTTTTTTTTTTACAAAACTTGAGCAGGATATGAACATCTTCCTGAATTTACGGAATTGTCATGAACAAATTTAATCCACATACGTACAATTTGCAAGTCATTCAAGCATGCAGCCTTGGGGTAGTTGTAGATGATCAGCTCTCTTTCTCAGCTCATGTTGCTAACCTGACCCGGTCATGCAGA
>JAOTRJ010000009.1:19723179-19740078 GCA_028564905.1 Leptodoras praelongus | reverse complement strand
TCTTGGTAGGTTTACAGTTGTGCCATACTCTTTCCATTTCCGGGTAATGGATTGAACAGTGCTCCATGAGATGTTCAGAGCTTGGGAAATCTTTTTATAGCCTAAGTCTGCTTTAAACTTCTCCACAACCTTATTCCAGACCTGTCTGGTGTGTACATTGGACTTCATGATGCTGTTTACTCCCCAATAGTCTCTTAACCAACCTCTGAGGCCATCACAGAGCAGCTGTATTTGTACTGAGATTAGATTACACACAGGTGGACTCTTTTTAGTCATTAACAGTCATCAGGCAACTTCTGAATGCAATTGGTTGCACTCAGAGAAAAGGGGGCTGAAACAAATGTTTTGAATCATGTATAATTTTCTTTCCACTTCACCGTTGTATACCACTTTGTGTTGGTCTTTCACATTAAATTCCAATGAAATATATTTATGTTTGTGGTTGTAATGTGCCAAAATATGGAAAAGTTCAAGGGGTATGAATACTTTTGCAAGCCACTGTAGATGCCTTGGTTCATATTGTGTTCATACTTCAAATGAACCACACCTGAATTCATTTAGAATTGGACAGAGCCCTCATTTTCAGGAGGTCTCGGTCTGCTTATTTGGTGCACCAGAGTTCGAATGCACCCTTAGAGACAATCAATCTATTTTCCAGGTGCAGTTATAATTTGGGAAAAGGGGTCATGTTTAGCCCTTCAATTGAAAATTAATTTATTTTATTTCCCTCCTGATATATGTAAATTTGTATGGTAACTTCAGTTAATATAGCAGTTAATATATACTGCAGATAAGTGTGTGTGTGTGTGTGTGTGTGTGTGTGTGTGTGTGTGTGCAAGCTTGCATGCATAGCTTTGTACCTGACTGTTCAGCCCTGCACTCAAGTTGCTATTTGTGCATCTCCAGTTCCACAGAGGTAGAGAGTGAACTCGCTCCCCAAAGCAGATGGCTGAGTTCTGTTATGCACAGGCAAAACGTATCCCATTAGCTTCTGAAAATTAATGGGTTTTACATTTTAGTGAAGAGCCTTGAATAAACCTGACCAGCCTGCCGGGGATTTGGCATTACTCCGTCTTTAATCAGCACGCCATTCTGTCAAACATCTCCCCGATGCCATTGTAGGCTTGCACATACACACACTCCTCCTCTCCATCTCACTATACTCTTAGAACTTAAAATGGCCCAGAACGGAATAGAATATTTAGACTGAGAAATAACTGGCAGGAAAAAAGTAATGAAAAATGAGTTTTCGGACAACAATATTCCAAGCAACACGTCTTATCTCGAAAATAATTATAACGATTGTCAGTCACGTGAAGAAAATAATACAAATGAATGCCTCATATTTATAAAAAGGATTGACATTGCCTATTATATGATCTGTACCTCATCTACTCAATGTCAAATTATGATTAAGGCTGTCTGTTCACAAGTCTGGTTTGTAAAAGTAATCTTGGTTGCATTTCAGGGCTAGAATATGAAAAAGCATTTCACACTGTCTTGGTATAAAGTTCAGGTAAAACTCTCTGTTGTACACAGACACATTCTAGCATCAATTCCATGGTCAATCATACATACATCATACATCAATCAATCATACACAATCAGCCCATGTTGCACATTGACCATGAAATGAGCAGACATCAAGCATCACAGATTACTCAGTGTTAAGGCTCTTTTATGCAAATAAATGCTATTTCCCTGTATTTTTAGATTTTAAAAAAAAATTGATTACAGAAATGCTAGTGCTAGCTCACGTGTGAATTTCAATACTTTCCTGTTCAATACATGAATTAAGAATCAGTGTAGCAGATCACGTGGGCCTCAGCTGGGATTACACTAGCATGTGTTCATTCCCTACTGTTACTCAGGGTTGAATTAACCATGGAAATGCAATAAAGACATTTGAAACAGTTTTGATTATATACTTTGTGAGGCTTATATAGTGCTGTAAATGTGACATTTTACAATTAGTGTAAGAATTGTTATGACTAAGCAAAACACCACTGTTTTATCATGTTATCTGTAAATCTGTGCTACATGTTACATAGCCAGCACACACGCAGGATGAAATCCAAATTGTCTGTAGACTACTACTGCTTTCCATGAGAGACCACTGTATCAGATAGGAGGGCTATCTACAGTGAGGGGAAACAAGTGTTCAGACATAATATTAAAATGCTCTAAAAATAAGATATGCATAAAAAAAATTTCTCATATATATACTAAAGTACCAGAAAAACTGGTAATGGTGCCTATGTGAAATGCATAGCGACGCCACTGATGCATGTCATTGGTTGCATCCGCCAGTGCATATATAAAGAGATAAACATCCAAGGAAACTTCTAGAGCTGTTTCTGCTATGAGATTTTGCAATATTCAACATGAGATGGGTCACAGCATTTCAGAGGTAGAAGTAAAGTTTGGATTTTCATGTATGAGCTTTGACTCCAAGAACTCCAGCAAAACCTCAGCCTTATGGCAGCAGCCTGGCTGTAAGAAGACTCCAGGTGAATGTGACCAGCGTTGGCTACACTGTCTCAAGTAACATAAGAATTCAGTGCTGGGGCCTCATAAAAACATCAGCATGAGGACTGTGCAACGTTCCCTACAAGATCCTGTGGGGGAACTACCAAGTACCATAAAAACTGGTACTTCAGTGTATGTTGCACCTAGTGTCATTATAGCCCAAATCACATCTAGTACCAATCATAGTAGAGGTAAAGGAGTAAAAGATACAGAGTATCATCTCCATTCCTACACCCCATGCACCCCAAAACACCTTAAGATACATATTTAAAAGCATTTAGACAAATCAGCCCTAATTACACCAATATTCTCTGGTAAGAATACAAAATCATACACCTTAAAACATTTCTTAACAACATGAAAAGAAAGTTTAATTTATTTATATCTATATTATCTATATATAAATATCTATATATAAATATCTATATATAAATATTATATTTATTTATTTATGTTTTTATTTTTTTTTTTATTTATATGAGGGGAAATGCAGTTTGACTGTGAACACAACTAGCCATACCCACTTTATCAGTATGAACCAGAATAGTTGTGTTGTTTTGTGACCTCTCCAGATTAGTTACATCCACCAGTTAGTTACATCCACCAGTTAATGAGCTGTCACAGAGATGGCCCTATGCAGATTCGGTCCTTACAGTTGTCTTCCTGGGAAGTGGAAATGTTCACATTGTGTTCTGCTTGGACATGCAGCCAAAGTCTGACCAAGAAGTAAAGATCCAGTTTTAAGTTATAGCTAGGTTGCATGCTATTGGTGAACACGGCTTTTGTCAGAGGAGCTTATATAGATTAGCTTTCACCCACCACCATCTTTGTTGGTGAAGTACTTGGTGAGCCAATAACACCTCATTCAGATATGCCTCATTCAGCAGTGTGAAACCTGCAGGTGTATTTTATCTGTTCTGTAAGAAAGCAGAGTGAATCGATTTATCTTCTGACTGACAGGAGGAACTGGTTGCTTCTGAAATGATATACTGTGTGTTCAACACATAACAAATGCTGCCTACTCAGATAGTGTTGGGAGGCAGGAAGGCATTCAGTCATGTCCAAATAAATGATTGGATATAGTGCTGCCTGATAAGATACCTCCATCTGGCCAGATTTTTGATGGCAGTGCATATGTAAGTTTACATACAGGATGTGCAGTAGTGAATCTGTAAAAACACATGGAAGCAGTTTGTATATGATTACAAGTTATTTACAGTTGTTTTTACTTAAGATTTCATTTCTGATGGAAATGTGCTATAGGCTTCTATGGGCTTGCGCTGTATAGTTTACTCCTGAAAATCTCTCAGGATCCACAGAAACCTCCAACAGTCATGGACCATACAAATGATAGATTTTTTCAGCATCTTGGCAAAGTCATTATGTATAAAACATTTGTTTACACATACACTGTAAAACATAATAGGCCTAGTCTTTTTTTTTTTTTTTTTTACAGTTTTCAACAGTAACATTTACCTAGTTTTTCCTTGTATTTCAAAATGACAGTAAATTATATTAATATTACAAGAACACACAGCTTATTAAAATGTCATGTGATTTAACAAAATAATCTGTATAAATGGAATACATTAAATATCTGTTTTTAAACAGCTTTTACATGAGACTTTTAAAATAACTAACCATAAAAATATAGTATTCTTCATTGAAAAAAGTAACAGCATGTTCTGAAATAATATAAGAGAGCAATTTTTTAATGAATAAAAAAAAATATTTAAATAGAAAAAAATAATTTGACAGATTTTTTTTAAACACTTACTAAATTAACTCTGACAGACACTTGGGCTTTTATAATATATGATTTAATGGATTTTGTTAAGATTAATGTGTAAAATGGTCTTAGATGTATAGTACTTCTAATAAGGAAAACTCATAAGACTCAAACTAATAAGAAATGGGTGAGTGTTTAAGGGACCAGCCTTGTGAGGAGAAGATTGCTGGTTTGTTTCCTGCAAAGGATGTGCAGGTGTGTGGTTGAATAACATGCGAGAGCGCCACCCAACATTTTCACGTTACTTAAGCTTTCTTTTTCGTTTGTTTGTTATATTTAAATTATTTTGCTTTTAGAAGTTAACTATGGTAAAGGTCATTTCCATCTTTTACTGTTTTTACAGACATTCCCTGGTGCCCTGGCTGCCAGAAAATTAATGTTTTTTTTCACAGTTTTTATTTGCAGCTTATGTTACAGATAATTACTGTTTTTTACGGACATTTTCCGGCATCCCCTGCTGCCAGAAGATTACCGTTTTTTATGATATTTTTTTAACAGTGTACCTTTGTACCATTTTTCAAATAAAATGTAGGGATTAAGGTGTTAACATGTGATCTAATCTTTCTTATCTGCTTTATAAAAGTTTGATTATAAAAGACTCTTTCAAGGTTGCATTACAAAATGTCTCTCCAGTTACAATTTCTCTCAGTGGGATTTTCATCCACAGCACAGTTTTAAAAACTGAGCACATACAGGAGAACAGGAAGCTGATTATCAAGCTTGTGTGGTAAGTCTGTGTAATGAGTAGCCATTATTCAGGAGTGGAACATCAAAGATACAGTAATGGAAAGACATAGATACAAAGATACAGTGTGGATATAACAATACAGTTACACACACAAAACACTGGATTTATCAAAATATATTGCTGTATAATCAAACTTAAGAGACTTTATTCTCAGGATGAACCAATTACTACACATTTTATTGATCAGTCAGTTGTAAAGAGTGTCATAAATATCTGACATATTTAATCATCTATCACTGAGCAACTTAATAAATGCCCTATTAGAATAGTTCTACTCATTTTTGTGTTTAGATTTCAGCTTCAGTTGCTCCTATTCATTTAATCATACAATATCTGATGATATCTTATTAAATGATACTATTTCCTATAATATCGGTAGCAACCTAGCAACTGCCTGCCCATCCAAGTGTTGGGTGTAATGAAGCACTAGATAAACAGATTTTATATGAAAGAAAGCACTTCTCAAAGTATTCAGTCCAGGCCCATGCACAAGATAATAAACTGACTACCAAGATGGTGAGTATCATCTTTCCTCCTTTTAGGAAGCCTAGGAATGAGGGGGGAAATGAAAAGATGACAGGAAAATAAGTGAGAAAAATGAATTCATTTGAATCTCCTGCAGTGGCATCGCCAGTATCTAGGACTGAGAAAGCATCGCTGCAGTTGCCAGCAAAGCGTATCATCTCCAAACCTCTCCATGACAAAAATAAGGTCAAAAGCCTTTCAAGCAGGATACATAACTCTGTTCATTTAAATGATTAGTATCGAAAGACGGGGGGAAAACATCAGTGACATCTCTGAAACCGACAGAGGAAGCCTGAGCTTGGGTACTAACAACAGCATCCAACAGCTTCCCCACATCACAAAGACATTTACACCTAGCCAATGCTTCTAGAAATCTCTTCTATAAATATATATGTTACCCGAATCAAAAGTTTCTCCTTGTATTTGTTCATTTCAGTCTCTCCAGCTGACCCATTTTCCACTCCACTTTTATGTCATCTTCTGACAGATAACCTTTAGACCTTCACACATGGACTATTTAAAGAACACTTGAAAGTCTCAAATATAGTGCTGCTATAAGCAGCAGTCATTATTCTCTGTCAGGGAGTAAGTGCTGGGATATATATATATATAAAAGAGAGTCTAGTAGGCCAGAAGTTAAGTTAATTTAATAGAAACTAACAGTCAGTTGGGCTGCCTAAAGATATTGTGAGCTTAGTATTATATGGCTTTTGTCTGTGTTAAGGATCAATGGGAGGAATAACCTTATAATAAAAAGGTTATAATCTTCCAGCTCTGCAAAACTACATGATATTCCGTAACTGATAATTGCAGTTATGTGGATGCCTGAATAACCCTGTATAACCTAGACATATATACACTGATCATTAGAGCCAGACCAAACAGAAAAGGTGTTGTGAAGGAACTTTTTTTTTTTTGGTGGTGAGCAGCGACTGTGTGGAAGGTTATAAATGTTTATTATCCCAGAGATCATTCTGAAATTGCATTGTGAGTGGGGAAGATTCTCACAGCCCTGCAGGCTGAATATTAGATTTCTGAAAAAGTCAATAGAGAGCCTCATCATTAAAGTGAATAAATATTCTCACCTCTCAAAGCTATTTCAATTCCTGCTTGCTTAGCTGTGGCTTTTTTATTATCAACATTATACTGCTGACGCACACTTTTTTTGCCTCATGGTTTCTCATATGAAACTGAACAGGAGAGAACAAGTTGCAAATATCACAGGAAAGATTTCAGTGGACTAGAACACTTTACCTTTGCATCCTTTACCTATCTTCCTTAAGATGCCTGTAGCTGTGAAAAAAGGGTTTGAGCTATAACATATCACTCTTGTGTCAAATAAACATTTAGGGTGTTGTGGATGTAATGCCTGCTGGGTTGAGATAGAAAAAAATAGGGTGGAATAAAATATATGTATTAGGATGGATTAGAATATCTTGTCTGGCATCACAGAAGTCTATTTTTCATTACTCAGACACTGGTTCAGGCAAATATTTTGGGTTTTCCCACAGTCAGCCACAAGTCAGCAATTTTAATATGCTCCACTGCATAGTTTTGATCAAACTCATCCTGAAAATACAATCTTTAGCATTAAAAGAATTAAACATTAGTGACTTGATGAAAAACATCTCACACCTTGGAAAATGTCTGTGAAATAATGATTAGTTTTCCTCTCCAGCTACATGATTTAAATAATAATAATAATAATAATAATGAGAAGAAGAAGAAGGAGAAGAAGAATTATTATTATTATTATTATTATTATTATTATTATTATTATTATTATTATTATTATTATTATTACATTTCATTTTATTTTCTTGACCGCTTATTCCTTTTCAGGGTCACAGGAGGTGACTAGCTGACAGCTTAGGGTGCAAGGCAGGAGCAACCCTAGACAGGGCGCCAATCCATCGTAGGGCACACACACACACACACGCACACACACACACACATATTCATATACTAGGGCCACTTTAGAGACACCAATCAACCTAATGTGCATGTCTTTGGACTAAGGGATCAAACTGGAGTACCCGGAGTAAACCCACATGGACACGGGGAGGACATGCAGACTCCACACAGAAAGGAGACTTTCCAGACCGCCCCACCTGGGGATCGAACCTGGGGCCTTCTTGCTGTGAGGTGACAGTGCTAATTATTATTATTATTATCATTATTATTATTATTGTGCCACAGTAGTTTGTGTCATGGTTACACAGAAGGAGCACCTTGTACTACATTGTCCATCAGCCATTGCACATCACATGACCAAGTCACATCACTGAACACTGTCACCTATTCTCTGTCTGCACCTCATTAAGCGGGCATTTATCAATACAAAGTACAAAGGACAAAGGATGGAAGGATTATGTACAGTCATTCTGCAAGTGGAACTGCAGCATACTTGATGTATTTGATGTCACCTGGTAGCGATTGGTGTGAAGTGCATTCTGGGGTATCTGACTGTCCCAAGTCACCTCCTGATATATGCTTGATAATATGGGCAGACCAAGAACACCTCTGGGTATTTAAACTGTAGCTGGCTCGATGCAGACTTTTGAGTGGAACAGTACTTGAGCTGTGATTGATGTCGCTGTTCTGGTATTCTTATTATTCATTTGTGTTTTTGTGTTAAATAAAATACTGTGCTTACATTCACCTTCAGCTCTAAAACCTGACAGTTTGTTGAGATTTGCTACATTTGTGCTGCAGCAGATTGTATCGCTATTGTTATCATTTGTTGCCCTACATTAGGAATATTCAATTAAAATTGCAAGAGGTCCAGTAAGTCAACCCTCCTTCCCCGCTGAGGTTTGAACAATTAGATGCCTACAAATACAGGGTCATACATTTTCCCAGACTAAAGAAATCAGTTTAATTAACATTTTTATTAAACAAAGTATAAAATGTCCTCAGTTTGCCTTAACATCTTTTTAACGTGACATAACTAATCCATTACAGGATGTATCTGATTTTGAACACTGCTCTCTTCTGTCCTGCAGGTTGAAGCATTTGAGTCTTACATCTTGCCCTACACCATTACAAATATCCTGTTAGCTATCTCACAAACACCGAATCACCATAGATATTCTCCCCAACTGGCTCTAACTAAGTTACACTCTAAGAAGTGATGTAATCTGAAAAGCACAAGAGCTAACAAGAATCAGTTAACGTATCTAGTTACAAATTGTCTTGACTCACCTGAAATGCAAAATTGTAGAGGAAGTGCAATACACAAGATGAAATCTGGCCTAATATTAATTGTAGAAATACTCAATCTGTCTCCAGCTGAAGTTTTTATAATAAATTGGGACGATGGTTATCCGACCTAGTCACAAAGGTGGCTTAGATTTTATGCATGTTCTTGCTTTGTAATAACCCAAAAACTACTGCTGATTTACCATGGCAATTTACTGAATATCTCTCTTTGATAATGGGTTGTTTTTTGACTCAGAGACTGAAAAGTGCATGTCGTTCATTTTATTGTCCTCACAAATATATTAAGCTTCTAACTATATACACAGTGTCTGGGAAAAAAGGAAGAACCAAAATAGACCTCTAATGCTTCAATCTTCTCCATCATACCACTAACAAATATACACTTATCGCAAACAAAGCTATTAATAACGACAGAGGAAGAATGGCTAAACATCCTGCACTCAACACACCGTACAAGCAATGTTGGTCTGCAATGTTGAGTGTTTAATGTACCTTAGTAGAAGGTTTGTGGATACTATTTTAGACAGATCTGACATGGATGGTCTCTGCTTGCTTTCTTTAGATGAAGAATGCTTTTGAAAATGCAGTAGAATGAGACAAAATAACACAATGGTGCAAAATTATTGATGAAACCAAAAAGGTGTCAGTTAAATGCTGACACAGGGAGGAATCTCCCAGCACTCTGAGGTGCTACAAGACCACTGAATTGTAAAAATACAGATCCTCAGCACAACACTAGAAACACTTCTCCCATTCTGTTTCTATGTTGAAAATACGCAATTAAAACAGCAATTAAAAAACAAGTCTAGCAAAAATCTGTGTACAACATAGTTATACAGCATTAGCACAGACCTGTGATTGCTGGAATGGTGTTCATCATTGAAACTGAAAACTGCTGAAGGAAAAGTAGGAGTAAGGAAGTCTGACTAGATTTACATCCATTGGTTTTAATAGCAAAATAAATGGAAAATCGGTAATGTATGGATGTAATGATTCTTTAAGGGGTTCAGGTCTGGAGAGTTGGCTGGCAAATCAAGCACAGTAATAGCATGCTCAGTAAACCGTTTGGTAGTAGTTTTGACACTGTGGGCAGGTGCGAAGTCCTGCTGGAAAAATAAAATAAAGCTGGTCAGCAGATGGAAGCATGAAGTGCTCTAAAATCCCCTGGTAGATGGCTGTGTTGACTTTGGATTTGATAAAGCATAGTGGTCCAACACCAGCAGATGACATGGGATCCCAAACCATCACAGACTGCGGAAACTTCACACTGGACTTCAAACACTTTAGCTTCTGTGCCTTTCCATTCGTCCTCTAGGCTCTAGGAGCTTGATTTCCAAATGAAATGCAAAATTAAAACGATATACTTTCACTTGAAAAGAGGGCAGATGATCATCTTGTGGACAACTGTGAAGTCAGTGGTCTCCCCCATAATTGTGGTTGTGTGTGCTGAACTAGACCAAGATACACTCTACTTTGCATTCTTATCATTTTATCCCGGCAATGAGCTAGTAATCCTTTTTATATACAGATGCCTAGTGTCATTATTACAATCATCAACAAGTTGCCAGCTAGAAGTATAATGCACATAAGCATCCAGAGATCATGGCTATCAAAAGACATCAATGACTAAGTCATTATTTTCCTTACAAAATGCCTGCATCCATGTCTATCAGGGGGGTTTGTATTATGGTCTAATTGTTAACCTGTTTGCTCACACAGCAGAGTGTGTGGTCTGTTGCTGAAAGATGGCCAGTGACATGATTGGAATTCATGTAAGGTGCTACATTATGTCGTGCCGGAAGCTTTGAGAAGCCATAGAGACAATTTACTTCATCTCCTGCAGCTATCCTGCCAAGTCAAAGTTAATTAGTTTATTTATGAGGGGGGCTGGAGAGAGTGGCAAATGAAGACTTAGCAGTGCTAGTTATACAAACAGAATAGCATGTCAGGCTGGTTAAAGTGGCCTCTCCACTGCATCATTCACAGTAAATTAATTACCCAGGAGAGAGTGGGGAGCGGATGTCCTGTTGTTACGGCAATCGGACAGATTCACTATGACATGAACTCTGGGAAATCCAGCTGGAGATGTTCTGTAATCGTTAACCTTGGCCACATAACCAAACACAACCCTTCATGTAGGGGTGCAAAGGAGATGCACATGTACTCCAAGATCACATTCAAATTACAGTGAGAAGCACTTTATTAAATGATAGCCTTCAATAGACATTTTGGCTACTTTCAAAGGAAGTGTTTCATGTTTGGGCTGCAATTGATAGACTCAGGATCAACAAGATCACTTTATACAAGAATGCTAATTTTTTACAAAATGTCCAGTTCCGGGCAACATGGTGGCTCAGTGGGTAGCACTGTCACCTCACAGCAAGAAGGTCCCGTGTTCGATCCCCGGGTGGGGCGGTCTGGGTCCTTTCTGTGTGGAGTCTGAATGTCCTCCCCATGTCTGCGTGGGTTTACTCCAGGTTCACCGGTTTCCTCCCACACTCAAGACATGCACGGTTGATTGGTGTCTCTAAAGTGGCCCTAGTGTGTGAGTGTGTGTGTGTCTGTGCCCTACGATGGATTGGTGCCCTGTCTAGGGTTGTTCCTGCCTTGCGCCCTAAGCTGCCGGCTAGGCACCGGCTCTCCTGTGACCCTGAAATAGGAATAAGCTGTTAAGATAATGAATGAATGTCCAGTTCCAGACAGAAAATTGTAGAGTGTTGGTATCCCTTGAAGACTCCATGGTGTCCATTTGAGTACAGGCCATGGTTTTGGAGAGAAATGAGATGGATGGATGGGTGGATGGATGGACCATCAGTTTATTCAGTGCAATATTCTTTTCCATAAATAGAAATGTCCAATCATTATTTTGTACTTGGCTGCAGTTCTATAAACCAGTCTGGATCACAACACCCCTGTCAACAACAGTTCACTGCTGAAGGTCAGTTGAATGTTACATTTAAGTCCACAATGCTTTTCTAATCAAGGATTCCAAACATCCTCTATACTGAGCTACTCTTATCAAGGTATTAACTATATGCCTCAATCCCTCTCTCCTGTACACCTTTTATTCCACTTCATTAATGAGCTGTGCAAACCAAGAACAGTCTCACAGGTACACACATACTGGGGAAGCACAGAAGTTAAACATCTATCATTCAATGCAGGTTCAAAGGGCTTTTTGAATCAATATCTCATACTTTGAACTCCAGAGAGTGTGCCATTTGCCCCTAACAGCATGACTTGCTTCCCTACTCTAATGGTTGGATTCAGGATTAAGTCCCAGCTGAATCATGGGCTAAAGACACATATGTCTTAAATGAGAGAGAATGATGGATTCAGCCTCTTTTACCATGATTACTATACAGTGCAGCAGCAGTGGCAGTTGGTAGATGCATAGCACAGATGTCTATTAATGAAGTATAAGTTTATATATCTGCGTATGTTCTGTTTTTATCTTTCATCTACTGGTCTGTTTTAATTCTCAATCTCAATCTTTCATAAATAAGCATGACAAAAGACTTTTCCCAAATCAGGACAACAGAATTAGTAGCGTCTGCCAGCTAAGCTGATAACTATTTAGTTTGAATTCCACTGAAGAAGTTGTCTAGACTTATAAATAAGCATAATCCAAATGCAAATAATCAACCATAACTCTAAACCTCAAATGTTCAGACACAGCCCTGGAGACAAAAATTAATTGTGCCATTTCTAAATTTATTATCAGTCATTTATAAAGGTGAGAGCGTGCAAGATGGGATACAAAGAGAAGTTCAGAAATGTATAGGAAGGAGCAAGAGTGTCATAAATAGTAGTCCATTCTGAGCAGGGTAAGAGACTGTGAACTTCTGTAACTCATACAGCAGGGGCGTGATATGAGCAGATTGCCAATAATGTGTGTTAGTACTCTGAGTTTTGAATGTAATGAAGTTTATTCAAAGTTTTACCAGGTAGACCAATAAAAGAAAGCAGTACAGTAATCAATAACAGTGCTAAGAAACTTTTAGTATTTTGCAAATGGCAAAGATAGGTGATGACACGAAGATGCTAAAAGTTGAGGGATCTAATATGAGGAAGTGAAAATGTCAAGATTTAACAAATGCACCATCAGTGTCAAACTATACATACTCTATTTGTATTCATATAGTATACCTACACAGTATTTATGTAAATATATTTTATTTCTCTAACTATTTATTTCTCTCTTCAAGACTATTCGCTATTTTGCATCGCATATCGTCGTTTCGTAAGAGGCGAGGTTAGAGGGTGTAGATTTCTCTCCCGAGTGCCACTTCTCCTCAGTTTCTCTACATTGTTTCTGCCATGAGCCCTGCTGTTTCCTCATTCTGTCTCTGCACAAAACATTCTTAAAATATTAATATTGATATATCTCACAAAGATAGGGGTCATTTTGATTTAAATTCCAGACATTTGTTGAATAGCACAGAATGCACATTTAAAGTCTGAATAATGCATGTAATAAATTTATGCAGCCTGCACTTTGTAGCTATATGATAAATTTATGACAAAGTGTATGTGTGTATGTGTGTGTGGTCAAGATCGGTAAATGGCATCTAGCACTCTAGACAGAATCATGACATTCATGTTATTAATACAAATCTATTCACTGTCTAAGTTTAATGCATCCTCAGACTTTACAGTATATTTTATATTTTGCATGACCCAAATCCATTCATAGTATTAACTCCAACTCCAGTACATACATGTACTGTATGTGTTCCTTCTGTGTCCATGAATTTTGCAGCATTGTGATCATCTGTGACATTACTGAATTATTAAAAGCCAACAGAAATGTCACGGCATCTTTTTGTAGGTTTGCCTGCAGAGCATCGGCATGATTAAGCTCACTTGCTGCTCCTTATATCACACACTAACATGCAAAGCAAACTACTTAAATAGCTGGTATGGGGTGCCCACATACAGCTTAATAGAGAACATTATAGTGGTGTGATAAAAGCTTCTCTGCATGCACCCTGTATGGATAAATGTCGTAAACAATAATAAGTGATGATAAATCATAGCTGACATTTTGTAAACCAAATATTATGTCAAGGTTCAGCTGTCAGGATAGTGTAAATCTACTTAGTGGTGGGCAAATGTACGGATCCGAGTAGCTTTGACAAAGACCAAATTATGATGGCTAAACACCTGGGTCAGAGCATCTCCAAACCAGCAGCTCTTGTGGCATGTTCCTGGTATGCAGTGGTTAGTACCTACCAAAAATGATCCAAGGAGGGACAGCTGGGGAACTGATGACAGTGTCATGGGCAGCCAAGGCTCACTGATGCATGTGGGAAGCAAAAGCTAGCCCACAGAATAACTTCTATAGCAAAAAATGATGGTAATGTTAATGCTGGCTATGATAGAAAGTTGTCAGAATACACAGGGCGTCACAGCTTGCTCCGCATACGGCTGCAGAGCAGTCAGAGTACCAGTGCCGACTCCTGTTCACTGCTGAAAGCATCTACAGCGGGCAAGTGAGCATCAGAACTGGACCATGGCGCAGTGGAAGAAGGTGGCCTGGGCTGATGAATCACATTTTCTTTTACATCATGTGGATGGTAGACTGTGTTTCTAAAAAGTTTCTAAACCCTTCAGTGTCACTGCTGGACTGAGAATTGTCCACCAACCAAAAATATCCAGCCAACAGTGTCCTGTGGGTAGCATCCTGTGTCCACTGATGAAGGACTAGAGGATGACTAACACAAACTGTGCAGCAACAGATGAGTTACTGTCTCTGACTTTACATCTCCAAGGTGGAGCACCTAGGTAGGTGTATCTAATAGAGTGGACAGTGAGTGGACACAGTGTTTAAATACTTCAGCAGCACTGCAGTGTCTGATCCAATTGTACCAGCACAACACACTCTAATGCACCACCACTACATCAGGGTCACTGCAGTGCTGACAATCATCCACCACCCAAATAATACCTGCTCTGTGCTGGTCCTGTGGGGGTCCTGACCACTGAAGAACAGGATAAAAGAGGGCCAAAGTCTGCAGAAAGACAGGTGGACTACAGTCTCTATCTGTAAAACTACTAAGTGCATCTGTATGGTCAGTGGAGCTGATAAAATGGATAAAGAGTGTAGATACAAGGAGGCGGTTTTAATGTCATGGCTGATAGATAGATTCAACTGTCATTGCTCAGTACGAGCACAAGGCACTAGTGCAAATTAGTGGTTTTAGTGCAAAACAAGGAATGTTCTATCACTGATGCCTTTGGACATGTTGAACTTGGTTGGGAGCAGGCACAGAAGACAAGGTGAGACTATCTTTGTTCCAGAGAGGACATACCTTTATACACCCTGACAGGAAATGATAAGCTCTTATGGAATCCACATGTGATCTACAGCCATGTGAAAGTGTTATCTTTGCAAGACAGTTCCGTGTGTAGTCATACACCTCAGTGAGCAGTTCGTTCCTTTGCTTACACTTTGTTTGCTCGGGGCATTACTGAGGTTGAAAGATGATGGTTTTATATCAGGATTGTATGACTTTCTTCACCACCACCTCTGGTGAAATATGACAGCTAGTATAATTGAATTAAACCAGTAATGTGTGAACAGAGCAGGAATATAGATGGAAATGGTGCAATAATTTGGTATTACTATGTTTTGTTTTGGGTTTTTTTTTGGTATAGATGGCCCAGTTGATTGATCCTGTGGTAAGAACTAAACAAATGTAACATTATTAGTCACTTGGGATTATTTTATTACTCTGCACTGCTTTCATGGTGGTGTGGGGATGGTGATGCGTTGCATAGACTCCCTGATCTACAAATCATTATTTACAATTTACCAACGACCTGTTCCAATGAAAATAACAAAGTCATTTTAAAACACTCCGAAAAGGTTTTTTATATATATAAGACCTCTACGTGTAGCACCGGCTCAATGCAATACTGTATTACTGACCTAATACATCATCCTATTCACTGATTACAGAATGACCTCTGCTGCTGTTTGCCATCATTTTTAATATACTCAAATACCCCTTGTTACTCTAGAATTATTATAAATGAGGAAAGCATTGACAAGCAGGCAGATTATGCCATTAGCACATGTGTGTAATATATGTCAATTAATCATATCAAGTAGATGCACAAGCAGCCTCCTGGCTAGTATTTAATCCTGAAAGCACAATGCTCCTGTGCAAAGAGGATCACGAGAGGCAGGTATAATGATGCTATTCTGAGCATGGGATTTACAGACTTGGAGATGGGATTAGTAGATACTTTTATGTTTTCAAGTTAGTCAATTAAAACATTTCACTTAGCTAATGCCTATTAATCTATCAAAAGTATAGCTATTTCTTGTGCATCTTGTGTAATTGCTATTGAGGATCTGATCTAGCAATAAATTTTCCGAAGGTAAGAGAAGTGTTTTGGGTCTTATTACTCATGCCAACTGTACCGTCTTTGTCTATCCAGTGACATATGCTTAACATTTCTAGATGATTTTTTGATATCTGTGAAAAGTCGTGTTTTGTTTGTGAAATCTTCACATTTTATTCTTTTTAGTTGTATTGGATATTGTACATGGGAAGGTCATGTCATTTCTTTTGTGTTAATGAGACTATGAATGCAAAGTCATCTATTATTGCATAAGACTACAAGTAGCCACATGGATGACATTTATCCTTTCGTGCTTCTGCATCACATGACCACATCTGTATTATCTGATAAAAACAGGTAAATCTGGGAACTTTAAAACGTCTCACACCCATCGATTTCATCAGGCTCGTAAAATGGATTTTAAATTATTTCAAATCGTCATGGCATTTTTATTCAATTTGTCATTGTAATTAGCTATTAAGCACAAAGTATTATTATTCTAATATATATTCTAATTTCTAGATAATTAATTAAACTGAATTTAATTAAACTTCCTAAAGCAACAGTTTTGCTATATAGGCTGCTAGTTGTATATGCACCTAAAGGTATGCATGTCTCATTTACCTCCAGTGCATAGTGACACATATGGACACTAATATAAATACAGGGGTTAGACAATGAAACTGAAACACCTGTCATTTTAGTGTGGGAGGTTTCATGGCTAAATTGGACC
>JAOTRJ010000009.1:19679190-19690522 GCA_028564905.1 Leptodoras praelongus | reverse complement strand
TAAAGCATTCACCCGAATCTAGCATTCAGCAGAATATTCAACGGGAATTTGTGTGGATAATTAATATATATTGTGTCACCAACGGCATTCTTGAGGTATTTTATAAAATCATTCATTCAGTAAAGTAAAACAATCATAAATGAACTGGAATGATGTTGGTGACAGCTGAAGTTAAACATATGATAGTGAAAAATAAGATACACATATGACAGTGAAACATATGATAAACATAGGCAAATGGATTACCGCCTAATCCAAAATCACATTTCAAATGTAAACATCTTCAATAAAAAAACAAAATACAATACAAAATCATTGTTGATAAAAATGATATGGATTCATTGTTCTCATTGATGACAATAAAGATGTTAAAACATTTGTTTCTATAAACTTATACTGTTTATAGAACTCATCTTGATCAAGTTATCTTGAGTAGAAACTACATTCACCTCAGCAATAACCTGAGCTATGACCTATCATTTCCTGAGGCCTGTGGCTGGCATTGTTTTGTTCTGTGAATATCAGCACCTTGGATTTAAGTACCAGTGACAACTGACTCAAGATTGCACCAATTTAGCCAATAATTTGGTCGCTCTAGAGTTGTGAAGAAAGTTCTGCCCACAGCTGTGACAGTGACAGGCCCATGTGCCACTGACTATCAGGAAGGTGTTTGCTGTGATTGACAGACACCCCCTGTAACTGCTTGACCCTAAATGGACACATGGTGTATGGACAGAGACCTCCCCCAATCCCTTCAGTGCCTTTGCCTATCTACCACAGGGGTATTTCTTCTGGAACTTTCAGCGTGGAACTTTGTAGAAACGTGTCCTCCAAGTATAAAAAGACCGAAGAGGGCCTAGATCTCGGCAGATAGCACACAAGAGTGAGCGCACGAGAGTCAAGACACTAGAAGATTCACCACAAGCCAAGTTTGTCTCTACACAAAAGAAGATTCATATAGAAGACATTTACAAAGGTAAGAAGCTAAAGCAAGCTAAACTGCAGACCTCTGCTGGAGTTCATCTTCTATTTATTCAGGAGAATTAATCATTTAAATCATATATAGATTTATTAAAATCATAAATTTGTTCAGTTAATCATGTAAATTATGTTTTTACAATACATTGAATTGCACTACCCATTGTACTTTTTAAGATCAAACATTATACTTGATATTTCATAGATTAATATGTTCATATTAATCTTACTTTAAAAAGGTGTTTGGTATTAATACTATTTTATATTAATACAATGCTTTCTGTGTTTTGAATGCAATGGCAATGTAATGTTTCTAACTAATAATTAAATGGGAAAGGTCAGTCAGTGAGCACATGGCCGTATGGCGACATGGCTGCCTGGCAGTTGCAGCCGGTATTTGAAGGTCCACAAACTATGAAATGTGATTAATCCAGAATAGATGGATTGAAATGCAGCAGTTAGTATGAACAACTCAACACAAGTGGTAATTCACATCATTTATAAATTAATCACTATATGAGGAACCTTAGACTTCTCCTCTATTCACACGTGTAACGACCCGGTTGGTGTCAGATTTCTAGAGGAATTATAGCAGCTGTTGCTTAATGCTTTATTAGCCTGTTCCTTTAACTCCTTTAGAAAGAAATTTAAATCAGTAAAAAATAAATATTAAAGAAGGCATTTTTAAAATTAATTTAAAAAAAAAAGAACTCCTTCTCAAAAAGAACAAAGAACAGTATTATTATAATAGTAACATATTTTGACATTATTCTTAATAATTAAGACATTATTATTACAGTGTCTAACTTTCTTATTATTCGAATGTTATAAATATGTTAATAAATATTATAATAATTTTATATACAAATAAGAGTAATTAAGATAAAGTGAAAGCTATATTTCAGACATACATTTATGTCAAACATACAATAAGTGAATTGTATGAATGATTGTTAGATTTTTTACAGTGATTTTTATTCTTTGTTTCATATATTTTTCACCCATATATTAACCTAGATGCCTGAGAAAGCTGCTCAGCCCATGATGGAGGAGGATGTGGAAACATTTGCCTTTCAGGCAGAAATTGCTCAGCTGATGTCTCTGATCATCAACACCTTCTATTCTAACAAGGAAATCTTCCTTAGGGAACTTATCTCTAACTCCTCTGATGTAAGTTTAACACTATTATTATATGAAACATATGGAGGACTGGCGTGATAGTAGATGAAACACACCAGATTTAGTAAGCATACTTGGTTATCTGAATGGATCACAATTCCTTTGGCCTGTGTCATATTTACAGGCTTTGGACAAGATCAGATATGAGAGCTTGACAGATCCAAGCAAACTTGATTCCTGTAAGGATCTGAAGATTGACATCATTCCTGACCAGAAGGTTCGTACCCTGACCATCATTGACACTGGCATTGGTATGACCAAGGCTGATCTCATCAACAACTTGGGAACCATCGCCAAGTCTGGAACCAAGGCATTCATGGAGGCTCTGCAGGCTGGAGCTGACATCTCTATGATTGGTCAGTTTGGTGTTGGTTTCTACTCAGCCTACCTGGTAGCTGAGAAAGTCACAGTAATCACCAAACACAACGATGATGAGCAGTATGTCTGGGAGTCAGCAGCAGGGGGTTCCTTTACAGTGAAGCCTGATTCCGGTAGGGCATCATTAAAAAATACATATATTCATATATGTATATATGTATATATGCACTGTAAGAACATAAAACATTCCACTATTTTTTCAAATGTACAGGTGAGCCTATTGGTCGTGGCACAAAGGTGATACTTCACCTGAAAGAGGACCAGTCAGAATATACTGAGGAGAAACGTGTCAAGGAGGTCGTTAAGAAGCACTCTCAGTTCATCGGCTACCCAATCACTCTATTTGTAAGTGTTACATACTATTACATACACTGTTTAGACAACTCCTCACATTCTACATGGATTTAATGTGAATCATATTCATCTTCTGTTGGTAGATTGAGAAGCAGAGAGAAAAGGAAGTTGACCTAGAAGAAGGAGAAAAAGAGGAGGAGGTTCCAGCTGGTGATGACAAGGATAAGCCCAAAATTGAGGATGTAGGATCTGATGAGGACGAGGACAGCAAAAACAAAAGGAAGAAGAAGATCAAGGAAAAGTACATCGACGCCCAGGAGCTGAACAAAACCAAGCCTATCTGGACCCGAAACCCTGATGACATCACTAATGAGGAGTATGGAGAGTTCTACAAGAGCCTTACTAATGACTGGGAAGATCACCTTGCAGTCAAAGTGAGTTAATAAAAATAAATAAAAGGGAATTTAATTGGTGGTATAGTTTACACTGTTGGTGACAGTTTGACCAATTATTGTTATTTTTCTATATAGCACTTCTCAGTAGAGGGCCAGCTGGAGTTTCGTGCTTTGCTGTTTGTCCCACGAAGAGCAGCATTTGACCTATTTGAGAACAAGAAGAAGAGAAACAACATCAAGCTCTATGTGCGCAGAGTCTTCATTATGGATAACTGTGAAGAGCTAATGCCTGAATATCTTAGTAAGTGTGCCAGAATACCACTTGTCATTTTGTCACAATTAGCACTGAATAGAAAAATATAGTAAGGTTGTAGCATGGGCCATTTAACGATTTCTCTTTTTTAATATTAGATTTTATGAAGGGTGTAGTGGACTCCGAGGATCTGCCACTAAACATTTCCAGAGAGATGCTACAACAGAGCAAGATCCTCAAAGTCATCCGAAAGAACCTTGTCAAAAAGTGCCTTGAGCTTTTTACTGAAATCTCTGAGGACAAGGACAACTACAAGAAGTACTATGAGCAGTTCTCCAAAAATATTAAGGTAGATTTACATGTTAGAGTCCTAATATATAGGACACGTTAAACTGTGTACCAGAATTAGCTTACATTTTCTGTTCTATTTCAGCTTGGTATCCATGAAGATTCTCAGAACCGCAAAAAGCTCTCAGAGCTTTTGCGCTACTATACTTCCAACTCTGCAGACGAGATGGTGTCTCTGAAGGACTATGTCTCTCGCATGAAGGACAACCAGAAACATATTTACTACATCACTGGTTAGTACCAGACTCAGATTCACATTTAAAATATAAACACTGTATCTTAAATATAACTTATTTAAAGCATCTTTTCCCATTTCTCTAAGGTGAGACAAAGGAACAGGTGGCCAACTCTGCCTTCGTGGAACGGCTACGCAAAGCCGGCCTGGAGGTGATCTACATGATTGAGCCCATTGATGAGTATTGTGTTCAGCAGCTAAAAGAATATGATGGCAAAACCCTGGTGTCAGTGACCAAGGAGGGTCTGGAGCTGCCTGAGGATGAAGAGGAAAAGAAGAAGCAAGAAGAGCTTAAATCCAAATTCGAGAACCTTTGCAAGATTATGAAGGACATATTAGATAAAAAGATTGAAAAGGTAAAAACAACAGCATCCTGTTTACATAACATATTTAAACATAGTGCTCATTGTTCAACTTTATTCATGAGGCATCTGTTTCCGTCATAACAAGGTTGTCGTATCCAACCGCCTGGTTGCGTCCCCTTGCTGCATAGTGACCAGTACATATGGTTGGACAGCCAACATGGAGAGGATCATGAAGTCTCAAGCACTGAGGGACAACTCCACCATGGGCTACATGACAGCCAAGAAACACCTTGAGATCAACCCCCTGCACCCAATTATTGAGACTCTTAGAGAGAAGGCGGAAGCCGACAAGAACGACAAAGCTGTGAAGGACCTTGTGATTCTGCTGTTCGAGACTGCCTTGCTGTCTTCTGGATTCACGCTGGAGGACCCACAGACACACACTAACCGTATCTACAGGATGATCAAACTTGGTCTTGGTGAGTTATAATACTTGCTTGACAATATCCTTTTTTTTAAAAACCATTCTATGAACTATATCTCAGCAATGACACTTCCTATTGCGCTCTTTTGAAGGCATCGATGATGATGATTCAGCTGTGGAGGACATCGTCCAGCCCAGTGAGGAGGACATGCCAGTACTGGAGGGCGATGATGATACGTCCCGCATGGAAGAAGTTGACTAGGGCTTTGAGTCTACATGTAGCACAAAAAATAATTAAACGTGTAAAGTTTTTAGCTGGAAACACATTCTTACATCAGTTAGCCTTTGTACCAGGTACAGGGATTCAGGATACTCAAACTGTAACTAATTTATTTTTTGTTTATTTGTTACTTTAATACTATGTGCTTGTTTGACTTAGTGACTGGACATTTTCTGCTGTGTTAAACTTTCACCACATTTTTTAAGAAACATGGAATATAAATATTTCTAATAAAAGGTTATTTATAAGGAAATGAAGTGTCTGTCCAAAGTGAGATTATTCCTCGTGGAAAACGAAAAAGCATCCAGTTTCCCACAGTGACCGGTTCCGTGTGACTGACAGACCGTAAAGACCCGCCTCGCGCACACAACAGCGGCGCGCGCCGCGAAGATTCGAGATGTTTCCCGAACGCTCTGCGGAGAGCGCTATAAAGGCGGCGCGCGCCGTGTCTTCATCACACTACACGTTCGTCCATAAGAGCAGACCGTCAGCGGCAGCGCGGCGCTAAAAACCTCTTTCTTTCATACTGAGAGACTTCCAGCAGGCACGGTAAGACAAGGTAAACCTTCTGAGAAGCCTTTAAAAAACATTTATTCTCTCCGTTAACGTTTTGCAGTTTTAACCGTCCGGCTGTACCACGTGACTTGATAAGTATGCTAATGAGCTCAATAACAGTTTGTTTGTTATTGTAAATGTCAGCCATACAACGTTAAAGTGTTTTTACGGGTAAATGTTGCAGCTGTTTGCTGATGTGAAGTGGTTTTAAAACATAAACAGAGCTCTGTTTGGCAGATGGTTTGCTAGCTTGACTGAACCCCCAAAATATTTGATCTAGGATTTAAAAACATGATATAAAAGTGAAGCAGATCCTTGATGGGTTTCTGTGCTAAAGTGAACCACTGTAGTTTAATGGAGGAGTACTGTGGGAACAAACTGTACTGTGTGTATGGTACTACTTGGGTAGTATTTATGATATTATGCTTAAAAGTATTAATTATTATTTCTCCTCTTAAATGACTATAACAGGTACTGGAAACACAGCACTCAGGTTTAATTCTTAACAGTGTGTCTTTTAACTTGATCACGTTAAGTTCGGTGTTTCATTGTAAATATAATCGGTGAGTGTGTCATTGCTGTACTGTATTGCTGTACTGTAAAATGACTTGAGTCGCCTGTCCTTGGGATGGAGGAGTCTGGGTCTGTGCTGAGATTGTCCTCCATGTGCTCGGTGCGGCTCATGGCGCTGTCGGCGATGACGTGAGACCGTGGAGCTTTCTAGAAGGCTGTAGTTAATCATGGCCGCCGGTAGGTGGCGCATGCGCACCAGTGCTCCAGGCAGATCCGGTTATAGATTGTTCCGGAAAATGATCCATATGTAGGAAACTTAACACGAAATCGAAACATTCAGTAGGCTCTGAAAACTGTTTCACGTTGTCTTCAGCACCAACAAAAAACAACCAACAGGGTTAAGTTTACCTCCACACACACACACACACACACACACACAGACACACATACATACATCTAACCACTAGATTAAGCTGTTTAGTTCCTTATGTAATAGGATTTATGGCTTCTACTGAAGCACAGACTAACTTTAATCTGTGTCCATGCCTTCATGCTTCACAAACGGTTCATGGCAGCTTGATCATTTATAAGGTTGAAATCTTTATTGACACGTCGTCTTGAAAATGTGGGTTTTGCTCCCTGATTGACACTTGATGAAATAATTTTAATTGAAACTGAGAGTCTTGTTCAGTGGTGTATTACATCTCAGTTGTCCTCCTGTCTCATACAGATGCCAGAAGCACATGACCAGGCAATGGAGGAGGAGGCAGAGACTTTTGCTTTCCAGGCAGAAATTGCCCAGCTGATGTCTCTGATCATCAACACCTTCTACTCCAACAAAGAAATTTTCCTCAGGGAGCTTATCTCCAACTCCTCAGATGTAAGCACTGATCCAAATGTATAATAAGATATGTAAATTTGTGTAAAAGAGGAGATCTGCTGATGTAGGAGAATTATTACACACTTACAGTTATAATGGTAAGGTTGAGACTGTACTGTTATAGACGTTTGTATGGAACAAGTTTCTTAATGCCTCTTTCTTTGTTTTTTTTTTCTTTCATTTTTGTAGGCATTGGACAAAATCCGATATGAAAGCCTGACTGACCCAAGTAAGCTAGATTCAGGAAAAGACCTGAAGATCGAAATCATTCCCAACAAAGTGGACCGTACCCTGACCATCATTGACACTGGTATTGGTATGACCAAGGCCGATCTCATCAACAACTTGGGAACCATCGCCAAGTCTGGAACCAAGGCATTCATGGAGGCTCTGCAGGCTGGAGCTGACATCTCTATGATTGGTCAGTTTGGTGTTGGTTTCTACTCAGCCTACCTGGTAGCTGAGAAAGTCACAGTAATCACCAAACACAACGATGATGAGCAGTATGCCTGGGAGTCATCTGCTGGAGGCTCCTTCACAGTGAAAGTGGATATCTGTAAGTGTTTATTACTGTGCACTAATTATACATTTTAATTCAATTATTAAAAGTTTGTCCTATAATCGAGTTGAAAAACAATATAGCAAGGTGTATTTTATGCATTAGAAGTGTGATGCCACACTCTAAAGAGATTTTAATACTGATGTGAAACAAAGTCACTGAAATCTACCAGTCTGGAAAGTGTTACAAAGCCGTTGCTGAGGCTCTGGGACACCAGTAAACACAGTGAGAGCCGTTATCCACAAATGGAGAAAAGTTTGAACAGTTGTGAACCTTCCTGGGAGTGGCCGGCCTACCAAAATATCACCCAGAGCCCATCAATACCTCATCCAGGAGGTCACAAAGAACCCAGATGAACATCTAAACACCTGCAGGCCTCACTTACTTCATTTACAGTCAGTGTACATGATTCCACAATAAGAAAGACACAAGGCAAAAATGGCATCCATGGGAGCACTGCAAGGCTTGTCTCACACCTGCAAAATGTCTAGATGACCGAGACTTTTGGGATAATATTCTGTAGACTGATGAGTCAAAAGTGGAACCTTTTGGAAAGCATGGCTCCTGTTACATCTGGTGTAAAGCTAACACTGCATTCCACCATAAGAACACCATACCTTCAGTGAAACATGGTGGTGGTAGTGTGATGTTCTGGGGCTGCTTTGCTTCTGCAGGATCTGGGTGACCTGTCATAATTGATGGAACCATTAATGAGAATTGAGAAAATCCTGAATGAGAATGTCCACCTGTCAGATTGTGACCTAAAGCTCAAGCACAGTTGGGTTCTACAGCAGGACAATGATCTGAAGAACACAAGGAAGTCCACCTGTGAGTGGACTCATTGAGATGCTGTGGATAGACCTTAAATGGGAAGCTCATGGTCACGAATCCTCCAGTGTAGCTGAAATAAAACAACTTTGCAGAGAAGAGTGGACCAGAATTCCTCTACAGCAATGTAAAAGACTCATCACAAGTTATCACAAACATTTGATTGCAGAGGGTGGTACCACCAGATATTAGGTTTTGGTGGGCAATAACTTTTTCACATGGGTGATATAGGTTTTGAATCAATCTTTATCTTCAGTAAATGGAATGATCATTTTAAAGCTACATTTTGTTTAATCATGTTGTCTTTATCTTATATTAAAATGGATTGGATGATGACATTGGAAAGGGGGCAAATACTTTTTTTTTTGTCATGGAAATGGTTATTTGCTTCCTAACTTGTTTTTTTTAGTATCAAATTATTAAATGAATATTCATGTTCTTGTAGCTGATCCAATTAAGCGTGGCACAAAGGTGATTCTGCATTTGAAGGAGGATCAGACAGAATACATTGAGGAGAGGCGTATTAAGGAGATTGTGAAGAAGCACTCTCAGTTCATTGGCTATCCCATCACGTTATATGTAAGTAGCTATTAGAAATGAATTCAGTTTTAAATTACAGTTATAGTCTGTGATATGCTGATTGTTCCTGTGTTGTAATGTTTGAATGTACTAGTTTTATGCTTACCCTTGCCCATTTACTTAATGCAAAGGTGGAGAAAGAACGTGACAAAGAGGTGAGCGATGATGAGGCTGAGGAAGAAAAGGAGGAAAAAACTGAGGAGGAAGGAGATAAAGATGATAAGCCAGAGATTGAGGATGTTGGCTCAGATGACGAGGACCATGACAAGTGCACAGATAAAAAGAAGAAGAAGAAGATCAAGGAGAAGTATATTGACCAAGAAGAGCTCAATAAGACCAAGCCTTTATGGACCCGCAACCCTGATGACATCACTAATGAGGAGTATGGAGAGTTCTACAAGAGCCTAACGAACGACTGGGAGGATCACCTTGCTGTTAAAGTGAGTATCATGAGAGGAATATGGTGATCATCAGGGCGTTTAAGTTAATTACTATGGCCATCACATATGAACAGCACTAACTTCTTGCTCTACTTGTAGCATTTTTCAGTGGAAGGGCAGCTGGAGTTCCGTGCCCTGCTCTTCGTACCCCGCAGAGCTCCTTTTGATCTTTTTGAGAACAAGAAAAAGAAGAACAACATTAAGCTCTATGTGCGCAGAGTCTTCATCATGGACAATTGTGAAGAACTAATTCCAGAGTATCTCAGTAAGTGAATCAGTAATATCTAACAAATTGCACAATTACACACAGGAAACTTTCTAGAGCATAATTTACTCTAAGTGAAGATGGTTAGTGTTTCTTGAAATCAAGTCTTGTGTTATTTTACTTAATTCTGATCTACATTAAATTGTACTTTAAAAATAGTGATAAAAATGTTTTTATTACTAAACACTCCTAAGTCACCTTACAAAAGTAGGAATAGATGGCCACAGTGCATTTATTGCTTAACATTGTTTTATTTGAATCTACACTTGTGGTCTTTTAGATTTCATCAAGGGTGTAGTGGATTCTGAGGACTTGCCCCTGAACATCTCCAGAGAGATGCTTCAACAGAGTAAAATCCTCAAAGTCATCCGAAAGAACCTGGTCAAGAAGTGCCTTGAGCTCTTTACTGAACTTTCAGAGGACAAGGACAACTACAAGAAATATTACGAGCAGTTTTCTAAGAATATTAAGGTATGTTGCCGGGTTACGCAGTTGGGTTATTTTTCTAAGGCATCTTTTATGAGTAGAAAAATGAAAACGTGTTGCATGAAAATGGTATATTTTATTTTTTGTAAATAGTTGCCCCTTCATTGGGGCCTATAGAAAAATTAAGCATGGAACCTTATACTAGCTGTTCTTTCACTCCTGTGTTAAAGCACTGCAGTACTATGATTTGTTTGACATGATTATGGCATTCTAGTTTCAAAGCATCAGCACCTGAAAATGTTCTTTAGATGTAATAGAAAGATATTGGGAAATAAACAATGCTGTAATTGGACATGGCTACCATATGCTCTGTTCGTCGCATGTCATATAACTACCATCTGTTTCCTGGTTTGATCCTGTAAACCTGCCCAAAGCTGATTAGTGTTCATGTAGTCTTCCAATACGCTGAGCAAACTGCTTGTAGCATTTCAAAAGTTTTTAGTAATATAAGGCTTTATTTTGTGTACCTTCTATACAACAGCTCGGCATCCATGAGGACTCTCAGAATAGGAAAAAACTCTCTGAGCTGCTGCGATACTACACCTCTGCCTCCGGAGATGAGATGGTGTCCCTTAAAGATTACGTAACTCGCATGAAGGACACCCAGAAGCACATCTACTACATTACTGGTAAGGACTTTAACATTATAAATGAAATTTAGTGCATAGTTAAGGAACGTCTGATGAACATGTTTGAGTTTTATTTAAAATATTGGTATGTAATTTGTTGCAGGTGAGACCAAAGAACAGGTGGCCAACTCTGCTTTTGTGGAACGGCTACGCAAAGCTGGCCTGGAGGTGATCTACATGATTGAGCCCATAGATGAATACTGTGTTCAGCAACTAAAGGAATTTGAAGGCAAGAACCTGGTGTCAGTTACCAAGGAGGGGCTGGAGCTGCCTGAGGATGAAGAGGAAAAGAAGAAGCAGGAAGAAAAGAAGGCACAGTTTGAAAACTTGTGTAAGATTATGAAGGACATCCTTGAAAAGAAGGTTGAGAAGGTAAGGGGAAAAATGCAAAAGTAATCTAATTGATTGCTGCAAATGTTTAGAATTAAAATCAGTAGAATTAGAACCCATCTTAAGAAGGTCCCGGGTTCGATCCCCGGGTGGGGCGGTCTGGGTCCTTTCTGTGTGGAGTCTGCATGTCCTCCCCGTG
>JAOTRJ010000009.1:19643683-19655371 GCA_028564905.1 Leptodoras praelongus | reverse complement strand
TCTCTCTCTCTCTCTCTCTCTCTCTCTCTCTCTCTCTCTCTCTCTCTCTCTCTCTCTCTCTCTCTCTCTCTGTATCTGTATCTGTATCTGTGTGTGATCCAGAGTTATCAGTCAGTGCTCTATATGCTTTCTATAGAGTTTATAGGTTGTGCAGAATTGGGACCTCTGGTGTTCACACAGTGCAGTTGCATTCGATGCATCGCTGGGTACACTCTTAGTATTCTGTTAATACAAGGCATGAATTTAATGAAAGTATATTATTTTAATAAACATCATTTTAAAATTCCTTTCACATGGTATTCTGGGATTGTTATTGGTGCAAATACCCGACCTTATCAGAAAACAGAGAAGCAGCAATCAAAGAAGTACAGAACTATTAGTTCCCTCTTATATAAGCCACAGAAGGAACTGTGACTTTAGAGCGATTCAGGATTCTGTTATGTATTAGACATTATTTTTAGCTGCACGACCACAGTACGGTTATATGGCTGTCTCGTTCTGTTCTCATTGATAACTAGATAACCACCACACACACATTATGATGTGTGATAACATTATGAAGTGTGATTTGATTTGAACAGACAAAAAATAAAACCTTTTTTTTTTTCCCCAGATAATTACTATGTCTTGGTACAGGTCCATTTAGTGGGAGATTACTCCCAGTTATAGCTGACCACTAACCAGTTAACAGATTCATCTTCTTCCTGGAACAGGTTCTCAGGAACACAGTGCACACACACATTCACACATGCATCCACACCTAGGGACAGTTTGGTATAGGCAACCATTCTACGTGCTTGCAGTGTGAAGGACATGTGTAGAACATGTGTGAACAAGTCTGAGTGACTCTCCACACAGACCACAGACTGTTAATGGAGTTCATGATCAAACTGGGACCCTGGAATCGTAAGGTGACAGCATTATCTATTATTTTTAATTTTTTTATCTATTGACATATATGAAGGAACCATGCATATTAGTTATTAAGTAATATTGTAATTAGTAATATTGACATTTACATTAGCCTGGCTTCTCTTAGTTTGTGTCCTTTCTACACACATGCTTGGGGCACATTGCCCTAAAAGGCATTAAAATGTTTTTTTTTTTTTGTTTTGTTTTTTTAAAACATTTTTTTTTTGGCCATTGACTGATGATTCAGCTGGCGTGATTAGGTTGACCTGGCCACAGCGCTCTGCTGCCAGCATTAGCAAATTCTGTTCTGAATAACATCCCTTTTGATATTTATCAAACACTGGCCTACATGGTAATCAGGAAACCACTTTTAATCGAAGTGCAAATTGAATCATTCTTCTTATTCTGCTCCTATTTAATCCTAGTAATATAAAACACTGTAAAGCCTCCAATATCAGCATGATAATATACTTACACTAGAGTTCCCTTATCCATCCTGTTTAGAACACAGGCACTTTGAAGTTCTAGGCTTTTATCATCAAAGTATAAAGACAAGTCTGAATCCTGAAGAGTGCAAATCTTATGTTTATCATCTTTGTGGGTAGACTGTGTTGCCTTTGTCCGACCACATAGTAATTAGGGCTCGGTTTAATGAAAAAAAGAACCTATTTATTAAGCACAAGGTCATGTGGCTTGTTTGTCCACCATGTGCATAGTAAGATTGCATTGTAAAGTGACGATGCTGCAGGCTAGCATTTATAATTGTAAGTCTGGAAAAAAAAAACATCAGATGGTTTGTTTTCACAGAATACCATTTTCTGTTAATGTCTTTTGGAAGAAATGCCTTTCAGTATAACATACAAAATGTTCTGTTGCTCTTCACAAAGAGACGTTTATTGCAGGCTCTGAACTAGGATTGGGCAATGTGACAAAAATATCATCATGATTCTGTAAGGCATGTCTCTGATACAGGGGGTAACATGTTATACGTTTGCTCACAAACGAAGTGCAGCAAGTGTTGTGTAAAAATGACAAATATATTTACTGTAGGTTTATTATTAGCAAAATTAAATTATACCTTTATTTTGCTGTTTGTTTTTAAGAATAACATTTCTACTAGTGCATCTTAAAGTTTGAATATAGTGGAATTTATTTTTCATGATTTTATTTGAAAGCCTTTTTGTATTAATTTTGATCAGAAATCTCTTGGTGTAGTTCAGCACACGCAACCACAATCATGGGGAAGACTGCTGACTTGGCAGTCAACACCCTCCGTAAGGCCACAGAAGGTCGTTCCTGAAAAGGCTGGCTGTTCACAAAAGAAACATTCTAATACTTTGAGATACTGGTTTTCTGCTTTTGATGAGCTACAAACCATAATGATCGAAAACAAAATGCCTGAAATATGTCTCTTGATGTGCAATGAATATAAAATATATTTATATATATATTTCTTTTTATACTAAAATGACAAAAGATTTAACTTTTTCCACTATATTCAGATTTTTTGACATGCACTGGTATGTTTATCTAAAAAAATATTTATCAGTAAAAAAAGAGAATTTTAAAATTAAAACACGTACAATTTAGCACAAAAAAATTTGGGAGACTTCTTTTGGGGGACCCCCCTCCCCCCTAGTTTTGTGTTGTCCAATTCCCACCGCCTTTTGTAAGCTTGAGCTCACAAACACCCATGATTGCTTAGTGTCACTCTGATTAATATGTGAGAGAACGTATGCCCCTTCCGCCTTGAGAGCACGGCCAGTTTTGTTCTCTGAACTCCCGGCCATGGACGACTGTGGCATCATCTGCATTTGGACTCCTGATGATGGGGCAAATGTTTTTCCGTTGTGCTAATCAGGAGCCAAAACTGAACACACTATCTGCCTTCAGCCACTTCATAAAGACAAGTATGAACCCTGAAATGTGCAGAATTGGTAATTATTTAAAAACAAAGTTGGATTAAAATATATGATGCCTCATATTGTTATATTGCCCAGCCCTACTGTACATTTACAGTTCTTTCATACTTAATTCTGTACAGTTTTCTCTCTTTTAAATTGGGACCACAGTTTGACTTTGTGCTGGAAAGATCGGGTGCGTTCACGATTACAGCATTTACTTCCAATAAATCTGAAGCTCTGGTAAGAACACAAGAGTGACACACTGTCCCCAAACCACCTGGTCCAAGACCGCCTTCTCTCCCAGTCAGTCTCCGTGCTCTCAAACTCAAACATGCTGTGAAGTGACTCAAACATGCTGTATATAATTATTTTTTTCGTAATGAAGCTTTATGAATATAGTCCTAGGGTTCAGTTCCACTGCCCTTCTTTATACATAGTACAGTAAATTGTTGCTGTATACATATACATATACTGGTTATATATGATGGTTAAAAATGCAATGTTTGTTCATGGTGGACAATTCTGAACACACATTTATACTGAAAGCTCAAATTTTTTCCCCAAGCAATTGACAGTTGATTTAAACTTTAGTCAAAGAGAAAAAATCAGGTGTATTGAAGGAGATCAAACAGGCTAGTGTGACGAAACTGAAAACTGAACTAGCTCTATAAAACGTACCCTTCAGCAGTTTCCCTAAAGTAATGAGTAGCAGTGCAAACTGCCTGAGCCTGTGCAATGTTTTCTTTTTTTCAGAACTCAAAACACTGTTCTAAAGGTCGTGTATTGTTTCTGTGGTTGTGGGTTTAACGCTTATGACACAAGCACTACAAAATGCACAAGGAACTATAGGCCCTCTGTTCCAGTTCCAGGCTAAAGTTTCTGAGCTAAAGTTTCACAGGAGAAAACCGTGAACGTGCATACGTGTGATTTCTGGTGCATTCTGTAACTCCAGATTTGTCTTTATAATTGTATATCCTTAGTCTTTTGGCACATAGGCCTGCTTCTGCTTAAACACAAATAAGAAAATATAAATCTATAAGATGATTTGCTATAATACAGATGTTGGGTCAGTTGTAGAGGGGAGGTTCATCCATGCTGTTTAAATTAAAGGGAAAAGAGTTTTAGGTCATGGAGTAAAGAAAGATTCACACAGTTGGCACTAAAATCAGCTAATATAGAAAAACATACATTGTGTGGCTGTGCATTACACATCAACTTGTGTTACGCATGGGGGTGTTATCTGTGAAATTGTAAAATTTGTGGTAAAATCTATTTTCAAATGATTGAACAGTTTGCCGTTTCCTTTAATTACTAATTGAGTAGTCAGTATCATGCAGTGTCTTAAAACCTACTTGTACAACATTTAACATTGTTTTTCTGGATACGTATAAGTGTTGTACTGTATGTTATCATGGATACTAATGTTATCCTAGATACTTTTTTTTTTTTAATGTACACTCACTGAGCACTTTATTAGGAACACTTGCTCATTTATACAGTTCTCTGATCCGCCAGTCATGTGGCAGCAGTGCATGAACTCATTCAGACACAGGCCGGCTATGTCAGGTAATGTTGACATTAACCATTCTAATCGGGCAAAAAAAAATATAGTACAATAAAGAAAAAACATCCAGTGAGCAGCAGGGAACTGATGAGAGGGGGCAATGGAGAATGGGCTGACTGGTTTGAGCTGACAGAAAGTAATTCAGATAACCACTCTGTACATTTGTGGTGATCAGAAAAGCATCTCAGAATGCAGAACACATTGAACCTTGGATGGATGGGCTACAGTAGTAGAAGACTACATCAGGTTAATCTGTAGAGAACAGAAAGTGCAGTGGGTACAGGCCCACCAAACCTGGACAGTTGAAGACTGAAAAATGTAGCCTGGTTCTGGTTTCTGTTTCTGCTGAGGCACACAGATGGTAGGGTCAGAATTTGGCTTAAACTCCATAAATCCATGGGCCTGGCCTGCCTGGCATCATCAGTCCAGGCTGGTGTAGGTGATGTAATGGTGTGGGGAATGTTTTCTTGGCACACTTGGCAAATAAAATATCTACAAGAATTATGGGATGCAATCATGTCAACATGGAGCAGAATGCCAAAGGAATGTTTCTGCTGGAATCTACAAGGAATTGGGGCTGTTCTGAGAGCAAAGGGAGGCCCTATTCAGTATTAGTGTAATGTTCCTGATAAAGTATTTGCTGAGTGTGTATAATATTTTTTTTATTTACACTTTCCTGAACAAATACTTCAGTATCTGTAGCTTTACTATAGGAAGACAAGGAAGACAAATCTTAATCTCAGTTTACAGTAATTTATTAAATCGTAAATAGTCTGACAGATTTCTTTTAAAGGTTTCTTAAAGTGGATCAATTATGCCTGTTTTCCCCATTGTAGAGTTCTGTGGGTTATTAATGAAATACCACAAGAATCAAATACTACAGCCGTCTTTTCACCCTGTCTAAAACAACTCTTTCCAAACACTCAGTTTCAGTGCCTGTTGCTTTAAATTATAGCTGTAAAATATATTATAAATATATACTAAATACTATATACATCTCATAAAATTTCAATATAGTGGACCAAATAAATGTTTTTCATCATTTAATTTGAAAAAGGTAAACTGTCATTTTATTTTCATTTTATACGAAGTGATATATTTCTAGCCTTTTGTGTTTATTTTGATCATTATGCCTTACAGCTCGTGAAATCCAGTGTCTCAAACAGTATATACAGTACATGATGTGTATCTCTGGGTCTAGTTCAGCGCATGCAACCACAATCATGGGGAAGACTGCTGACTTGAGAGTTGTGGAGAAGATGATAAAGGCCACAGAAGGTCATTGCTGAAAAGGCTGGCTGTTCACAAAAGAAATATTCTAATCATTTGAGAACTGGATTTCTGCTTTTCATGAGCTGCAAGCCATAATGATGATAAAAAAAAAAAAAAATGCTTGAAATATGTCTCTTGACATGCAATGAATATAGTTTTCCTTTTTCAAATAAAATTATGAAAAAAATAACTTTTTCCTTTATATTCATTTTTTTTAGATGCTCTAGTAAACTGTAATTATAGCCACTGCTCACTCCGCCCCCTCCACTCGGGGTGTGCCTGTAGCCATAATACATAGATGCCACAGTGGCCGATGGGAGAGGGAGGTCTTTGCTTAGACCAAGGAGTCCGCCATCTTGGACACACGAAGACCGGATGTTATTTTCTGAACAAAGAGCGCTGTAACATTTACATTATACTTATAACATTTACCAGCCGTTTTCAGTGAGCTGTTTTTGTAATCAGGGGTTTGTGATCTATGTGAAGTACAAACCAGTTTTGTCTCCAGTTAGTTTGAATGTTGATGGGTAGAAATCGCTGCTAGATGCTCGAGGAGTACATACATATAGCGAATTACTTACATTCAGGTACACGAATAAGTAATTGCAATGTAAGTAAGTAATTGTGCATCCTGTGTTGTACTGACCCAGGTTCTAAAAGCAGTTTAGCACATACAGACTAGTTTTTGCTGAATTATCCCCTCAGCTGTTCTGTCCTCCAGTGTAGTGATGCATGTTAGTCTGTGTGGCCGACAGCAGTGCAGTTTCCTTAATGTCGACTTAATGCTGGAGCATCCATGACTAACAAGATTTAAAGAAATAAAAAAATGGCACCCCTTTGCAAATGTGATCGTCAAGCTGTGGGTGGAGATATTCAGATGGGGGGGTGGTATCATTCCAGTGAGATGTTTGTGATGTACAGATACAGAGGGTTTAGTTTCTGAAATGGGAAGCATATAAAAGATCATGTTTCGAAGAGGGTTGGTAGGCACTCGAGATCTTACTGGAGTAAAAATCAAACATCTGTGACATTATTTTGATTTATTTTATATAATCATTAGACATGTGGAGAAACTTTTTATTTAATTTAATCTAAATGTTTTTTTTGGAAATATGTTCATATTTTGTTGTGTGAGGTTTGTTACTATCTAAGATGGATAACAATCATTAATGCAGCCTAATTAACAGTTAATAGAACACCTAAAAAAAGCAGAGTGATGCATGTATAGTTAAAAGGCCCAGTGCTGTTATACTCCAATATCAGCACTCATGGAACACCTCTTTTCCATTCATTACTCAGTCAGAATTAAATAGTGTATAAAGTCATTTCTAATGTTCTAATTAAACTCTTAATATGTTCTCTTCAGTTTGCAATCAACATGTTCAGGACATTACCGCCCTCATCCAACCCAACAGGGGCAGAATTTGACCCAGAGGAGGATGAGCCTACGTTAGAGGCTGCCTGGCCACACCTGCAGGTACACACACACACACACACACACACACTTGACGATGCATGTGGTGGTGTATACTTTCACCACCTGTCCACACTACATGACTCCCTTTATTCTGAATTTCTTTCTTCTTCTCTCTCAGCTCGTGTACGAGTTCTTCCTTCGGTTTTTGGAGTCTCCAGACTTCCAACCAAACATAGCCAAAAAGTACATTGACCAGAGATTTGTCATGCAGGTATGGCCCTACTCCGAATGTTTTCAGAGAGAGTTGTTGTTGGCTAAAACGTAAGTCCTATAATTATGGATTTATTTTCAGCTCTTAGAACTCTTTGACAGTGAAGACCCTCGAGAAAGAGACTTCCTGAAAACCACTCTGCATCGCATTTATGGCAAATTTCTAGGCCTCAGGGCCTACATCAGGAAGCAGATTAATAACATATTCTATAGGTGGGTATTGTATGTGTATAGACAGTACTGTGCAAACGTTTTTAGGCAGGTGTGGAAAAATGCTGTAAACTAAGAATGCTTCCAAAAGTGTTAGTAGTTTGTTTTCATCAAGTACAAAAAATGCAGTGAATGAACAGAAGAGAAATCTAAATCAAATTAATATTTGGTGTGAGCACCCTTTGCTTTCAAAACAGCATCAATTTTTCTAGGTACACTTGCACACAGTTTTTGAAGGAACTCGGCTGGTAGGTTGTTCCAAACATCTTGGAGAACTAACCACAGCTCTTGTGTCAATGTAGGCTTGTAATCTCAGACAGACTCGATGATGATGTTTCCATGTTGGAGGTATGGCTTTTTGGATGAACTCTTCCATGAAGACCACTTCTGGCCAGACTTCTCCGGACAGTAGATGGGTGTACTTGGTCCTACTGGTTTCTGCCAGTTCTGAGCTGATGGCGCTGCTGGACATCATCTGATTTTGAAAGGCAATAAGTTTGATGAGTTTGTCATCTGCTGCATTAAGTTTCCTTGGCCGACCGCTGCGTCTACGATCTTCAATGTTGTCCGTTTCTTTGTGCTTCTTCAAAAGAGCTTGAACAGAACAACTTGAAACCCCAGTCTGCTTTGAAATCTTTGTCTGGGAGAGCCCTTGCTGATGCAGTATTTTCATACAGTACCTTGTGTCTTGTTGCTGTGCTCAGTCTTGCCATGGTGTAGCCCTGTGACATGAAACTGTCTTCCACAGCCTCACCTTGGTAGCAGAGTTTGGCTTTTCCTCACCCAGTATTGGGCCTCCTACACAGCTGTTTACATTTCAGTTAATGACTGTGTTTCAACCTACATGTGAAATTGATGATCATTAGCACCTGTTTGTTATATTTGGTTGACGTACACCTGACTATAATCCTACAAAATACTAAGAATTGAAGCTGGTTTGAAGGCAAATGTAGTTATATGAAATACTGATTGGATTGGGATTTTGTTCGCTCAGCATTTTTCCACACCTGCCTTTTACACAGTACTGTATGTATATAAATAGCACTCTTCATTTTGTATTCAATATGTCTGGTAATGCTACTGACTATCTAAAATTTGATTTCAGGTTCATTTATGAAACAGAGCATCATAACGGAATTGCAGAGTTACTTGAAATATTAGGAAGGTACGTGTCTACTTTTAAGCCTTTTCAGGAAGTATACATCGAGATATTTTGTCTGTCAGTCCAGCCTTCTTTCGGGCTTCTTTTGTTATTTCTGTGAATTGCAAATGGGCAAAAAAAGGGGTGTACTATACTGGCTCATTTAATGTGTCCATCTTTTTCAGCATAATCAACGGCTTTGCTTTACCACTGAAAGAAGAGCACAAAATATTCTTGTTGAAAGTTTTGTTGCCTTTGCATAAAGTCAAGTCTCTCAGTGTTTACCACCCACAGGTATGAACTGTGTCACCTATTCCCTGTGCTTTTCTTTCTTTCTTTTTTTTTTTTTAACTTTATTTAAAAAATTTCAGTGTCAGGGACTCAACATTCTAAATGTTAATACTGTATGTTAATAGCTTTTTTATGTTTATTAAGAACTGCTGATAAAAACATTAAACAAGACAATACAAAATTGTAACATTTTCAAGTGGCAGAAAAGCAGAACCTGTCTGTTTTTAAAAATATCCAACCAATTTTAAATTGTGCTCTTCATAGTACTAAATATGTGCTGTTTGTGCCTTTTTTTTTTTTTTTATTTAGCTGGCATACTGTGTGGTACAGTTCTTGGAGAAGGACAGCACTCTGACTGAGCCGGTACGTTCAGCCTTCTGTCTGACACTTGATAAATAAGCAGTAAAATATGTCTTGTCTGTAGACAGACGCATCTTTTGACAGGCATATTTAGGGAATGCTCACAGTTGTTTGTTATATAGACTCACTTTTTGTATGCCTTTATGCATTATCCAAATAATTTTCTTTGCATTATATGCAGTAGACATAAATTACTTTGCTAATATTTTGTTTCTGTGCACTAGGGGTGTTTTTTTTTTTTGTCCCATGTACTGCATATTTCTAAATTGGCATGTTGGGACTGAAATTTCAACAGGTGGTCATGGCTCTTCTGAAGTACTGGCCAAAGACCCACAGCCCAAAGGAGGTGATGTTCCTCAATGAGCTGGAGGAGATCCTGGATGTAATTGAGCCCTCTGAGTTTGTCAAAGTCATGGAGCCTCTCTTCAGGCAGTTAGCAAAATGTGTCTCCAGTCCACACTTTCAGGTCAGTCTGCACTGTTTTCAAAACTTTTGAATAAAGCGAAATGACCAGAAAAATGATTTTGTATATTTAATTTATTGAAATATTGATAAATCTATTTTTAAGGCTTATATTAAAAAAAAGGGGGAAAGGCTCAGTGAAGACAGATTGAAGCAGATTGTTTAGTGCTAAAGGTGTAGAGGCAGCCGGTGTATCTGGTGTGACCAACATTTTCTCGACATTTATACTAGCAGTAATTCATCAGGATTCAGCATATTTATTAGGAGGCATTGCATGTAGATTTGTTTTTCTAATGTAGGTTAGTGAAATGCATTATACACAGATATACAATAATATACCGACACCAAGTTTTAGTATGAACTGTGGTGCCTAATGGTAATTGACTGTAGAATCTTAAATGACCTCAGAAAAAAATATGCTTTGAAATGTGGAGTATTGTGTAATTGTAAATTAAAATGTTTGTGGTTGTATATTTGTATGCCTTACTCTAACTTGCTGTGTTTCGACAGGTTGCAGAGCGGGCCCTGTATTACTGGAACAACGAGTACATCATGAGTCTGATCAGTGACAATGCAGCCAGAATCCTGCCCATCATGTTTCCGTCTCTTTACCGCAACTCCAAAACCCACTGGAACAAGTGAGTCACACACTGTTGCAGGAGACCTTTTCTGGCCTCTTTTAAATGAACTCAAAAGAGAATTTGTGTAAGTAGTTTGAAACTGAAGTCATGAGGTGAAAAAAAAAGGTTTGCATGAAATCCTTTATAGCTCTAAATAAGCTACAGTATATGAAATTATATTAATATAAAATCCTCTGTTTGAGAGTCTTGGAAGCTTTTTTTCTTGACTCCACTTCATTAAAAATGTTTATACTAATAGGGTAAACCAATGCACATGTTGTTTTGATATTGGGTCTTACGCTTGGGCAGAAATGAAATCATCTCATCTTTTCCTCCAGGACAATTCATGGTTTGATCTACAATGCTTTGAAGCTGTTTATGGAGATGAATCAGAAACTCTTCGATGACTGCACACAGCAGTTCAGAGCAGAGAAAAACAAGTATGAAAAGTGCCTGTCAACTTTTTCCTGTTCTGTCACTTTCTCATTCTGTCCATTTGCACTTAAACCTCTCTTTTGTGTTCTAGAGAGAAGCTAAAGTGGAAGGAGCGTGAGGAAGCCTGGATAAAGATAGAAAACCTTGCCAAGTCAAACCCCCAGGTGAGTGACTTCTCCGTTCCTCATTTGTAAAGGCAAAGGAATGAGTAATGCTCAATGTTCCTCCTAACATCAGAAAAGCTCAGTTATAGTGCAGTCGTCTTCTATACAATTTGCACAGTGACACTATTTCTGATTGTTTGGGACACTTAAAATGTATTGCTTAATTAAAAAAAACCTGATACTTATATTACAGCCTAGAAGCTTTAATTTTAGGGTTTATACATCTGAATTGTATGTATTTTGCATCTCAATTGTATGCATTTTATATATTCTTAATGTGTTTAAGTAGCATTTGTTATTTTGTAATTAAATATATTACAGTGTGTAATTAAATGTATTACCATATCATAGGTAGACCTCAACTATGAGAGACCAAATGAGAAAAAAAAATCAGAAAATCACAGTCTGATGCAAATAATTTGCAAATAATGATGGAAAATAAGTATTTGGTCACCTACAAACAAGCAAGATTTCTGGCTGTCACGGACCTGTAACAACTTCTTTAAGAGGCTCCTCTGTCCTCCACCCTCTTTGAACTGGTTAACAGTATAAAAGAAATCTGCCCACAACCTCAAACAGTCACACTCCTAATTCCACTATGGTGAAGACCAAAGAGCTGTCGAAGGACACCAGAAACAAAATTGTAGACCTGCACCAGGCTGGGAA